>JACEEZ010018017.1:137500-152500 GCA_016584305.1 Chionoecetes opilio
TATATTATTTTTGTCATCATTCATCTCTTAACTATTTGCGTTTACTTGATTTTATTGTTTTTTATTGTTTTTCATAGTTTTTTTTATTGATTTTATTGTTATTTCAATGGTTATTCTAATCATTATTTTTTTTTTTTTAGATTTTATAGTTTTTTAATTTTTTTAATTGAATTTATTATTTTTTTTATTATTTTTTTATTGATGTTATTGTTTTTTATTGTTTTTTCATTGTTTTTTTATTGATCTTATTGTTTTTTCATTGTTTTTTTTATTGTTTTTATTGTCACGATAAATAATGAAAAGCTGAAAATATAAAGAATGAGAAATAGACAGGATGAATAAATAAAAAAATAAAAAAATTATAATATTATAATATATATATAATATATATATATATATATATATATATATATATATATATATATATATAATATATATATATATAAAATATATATATATATGATATATATATATATATAATTATATATAAATATATCATATATATATATAATATATATATATATATATATATATAGATATATATATATATATATATATATATATATATTATATATATATATATATATATATATATATAATATATATATATATTATATATATATATATATATATTTATATAATATAATATATATATATATATATATATATATATATATATATATATATAAAATATATATATAAAATATATATATATATATATATATATATATATAGATATATATATATATATATACAGTATATATTATATATATATATATATATATATATATATATATATATATATATATATATATATATATATATATATATATATAAATAAAGAAAATATGAAATAAATAAAATAAATAAAAATAAATAGTAATAACAAGCAATAAAGAAATAAATATAAATAAAAAGATGGATAAATGGTAAACTATTTTATTAATCATATTTTACTGCTTTTAAGATCTTTAATAATTATGTTATATAAGATAATTTAGTATTCTCTTCTTTACACACCAATAAAATTAAACTATTTATATATTAATTATTATTATCATACCATACTTTTATAATAGTTTCCCATTTGTATCTTTCCTCTAAAAAAATAACCTGCAACGAAATCAACAGTGTGTGTGTGTGTGTGTGTGTGTGTGTGTGTGTGTGTGTGTGTGTGTGTGTGTGTGTGTGTGTGTGTGTGTGTGTAATAGTAATAGTAAATTTATAGCCATTATCATAACATCTATAGACTGTATAAACAAACCCGTATATACCATGTCTATTAACGGAATTTAGGTAATAATGGCACAGGTAATAATGGCACAGGTAATAATGGCACATGTAATAATGGCACAGGTAATAATGGCACAGGTAATAATGGCACAGGTAATAATGGCACATGTAATAATGGCCCCGGTAAAAATGGCACATTTAAAATGGCACAGGAAATAATGGAAACGGTAAAAAGGGGCACCGGTAAAAATGGCACGGGGAAAAAAAATGGCACGGGGAAAAATGGAAACGGGCAAAAGGAAAAGGTAAAATGGCACAGGAAAATAATGGCACGGTAATAAGGGCACATTTAAAAAATGGCACAGGTAAAAAATGGCACGGGGAAAATAGGGACAGGTATAAGGCACAGGAAAAAAAGGGGCACATTTAAAAATGGCACAGGTAAAAATGGCCAGGTAATAATTGCCCCGGGTAAAATCCCCAAAGGTTTTGGGAACGGGAAAAAAGGGCACAGGTAAAATGGCACGGGAAAAAATGGCGCATTTTAAATAAGGGCAAAGGAAAAAATGGCACGGGAAAATCTGCACGGGGAAATAAGGGCACAGGAAATAATGGCAACGGAAAAAATAGCACAGGTAAATTGGCACAGGAAAAAAGGGCACAGGAAATAATGGAAACGGGGTAATAATGGCACAGGTAATAATGGAAACAGGAAATAAGGGCCACGGGTAAAATGGGGGCAGGTAAAAATGGCGCAGGAAAAAATGGCACAGGAAAAAAAGGGCGCGGTAATAATGGCACAGGAAAAAAAATTGAAACACGAAAAAAAGGGGCGCAGGAAATAATGGAACAGGGTAAAAATGGCCCCGGAAATAAGGGCACGGGAAATAAGGGCACAGGTAAATGGCCAGGGAAAAATGGCACGGGAAAAAATGGCACAGGTAAAAAGGGCGCGGGGAAATAATGGCACGGGGTAATAAGGGAACAGAAAAAATGGCCCAAAAAAAGGGCAAAAGGGTAAAAAATCACGGTAAAAATGGCACGGTAAATTGGCACAGGTAAAAAGGGCACAGGAAAAAAATGGCGCAGGTTTTTAATGGGCAGGAAAATAAGGAAAAAGGTAAAAAGGGCCAGGAAATAATGGCGCAGGTAAAATGGCACAGGAAAAAAAGGGTACAGGTAATAATGGCACGGGGAAAAATGGCACAGGGAAAATGGCGCAGGTAATAAGGGGCGCGGGAAAAAATGGCAAAAGTGCAAAATAAAAAAAATGACAAAAAAATATAATTCACCAGGTGCCATTATTACCTCCCCCATCTTTTACCTGTGAAATCATTTACCTGGGGCCATTATTCCCTGTCCCTTTTATTACCTGTGCCTTATTCCTTGCCATTATTACCTGGGGCCATTTTTTCCCGGTGCCACATTTCCCTGGGGTTTTTAAAACCCTGTGCCTTTTATTACCTGTGCCTTTTTCCCTGTGCCATTATCAAGTGCCTTTAAATTACCTTTTTAAAGGCTATTTTTTCCCTGGGGCCATTTTTAAACCTTCCCCATTTTTACCTGTGCCATTATTCCCTGGGGCCTTTTTTCCCGGGTTTTCCCTTTTTTCCCTTTCCATTATTACCTTTCCTTATTACCTGTGCCATTTTTACCTGGGGCCATTTTTACCTGGGGGCCATTTTTCCCCTGCCCCATTTTTACTTGTCCTTTTTTAAACCGGGTGCCATTATTCCCTTTTGCGCCTTTTTTACCTTTTGCCTTTTTTAAACCTGCGCCATTTTCCCTGCGCCTTTTTCCCTGGGGCCATTTTTTCCCCTGGGGCCATTATTACCTGTGCCTTATTACCTGTGCCATTATTCCTTGGGGGCCATTTTTTACCTGTGCCATTATTACCTTTTCCATTTTACCTGTGCCATTATTACCTGGGGCCTTTTGTACCTGTGCCATTTTTTACCAGTCCCATTTGAAAACCTGGGGCCATTTGTCCTGGGGCTATTTGCCTGGGGCCTTTGGGAACCTTTTTCCCATTTTTTCCCTTTGGGGCCTTATTCCCGTGCTATTTTGTCCGTGGCCTTTGTCCCTGTGCCATTTGTACCTGTCCCCATTTTTACCTGTGCCATTTGTACCTGTGCTTTTTGTCCCTGGGGCCATTTGTACCTGTGCTATTTGTCCCTGGGGGCCATTTGTACCTGTGCTATTTGTACCTGTCCCCTTATTAAATTTTGGGGCCATTTGTACCTGGGGCCTTTTTGTACCGGGGCCCATTTTCCCTGTGCCATTATTACCTGTGCCATTTGTACCTGGGCTATTTGTACCTGTGCCATTTGTATTTGTGCCATTTGTCCTGTGCCATTTGTACCTGTCCCCTTTAAATTACCTGTGCCATTATTACCATTCCCCCTTTTTAATTAATGCCATGGTCTACGAGCCTCTTTCAATCGAAAATTTCTATATTTAATTTTGTAGTACAAAACAATATTTTTTTTTTTCTTTTTAAAATTTTTTTTTTTTAAAAAATAAAATTTAAAATTTGGGCAATCAACTCTACAACTACAGTAATACGTTTCCCAAATAATTTTAAAAAAAAGCACCAAATCCCCAAATCAAAATTCATTTTTTAAAAACTTTAACAATATTGGGGGGGGGGGGGGGGGGTGCGTGTTTTCGTGTGTTTTTAAAGTGTCCGAAAAAACGGGTGAAAAAAGGGCCTAATAAATACCTCACCTGCTTAAAACCCCCTCCCCCCCATCACCCCCTCCCCTAAACCCCCCCTTTTCACCTTCTTAAGACAGGTTGGGGGAAAAAAAGGGGGTTTGCCCCTTGTTTTTGGGGGGGAAAAGGAGGGGGATTCAGGGTCGGGGGGTTGGGAAACTGTTTTTTGGTTGGGGGGGGGGGGAGATGTTTTTGGGAGTGGGTGGGGGGTGGGGGGGGGGTTTTGGTTTTGGGGGTAGGGGAGTGGGGGGGGAGGCGTTTGGTGTGTGTATAAAAATGGAACCCCCCTCCTTTTCGGGCTCACAGCCCAAGTGGCCCTACCCTCCCTCACCCCCAACCCACTCATCACTCACTCCGGGCCTCACTCACTCACTTACTCGTCGGCCTTCACGTTTTCCTCCTCTACTTCAACTGTTTGGAGTGGGTTTTTAAAAAGGGGGGGGAGGGTGTTTTATGATTTTGGTTCTTATGACTTGTTGTTTTAATAACTTGTTACTTGTTGTCCCTTCTTTTTTTTTTTAAAGAGGTGCCTGTAGTTTTTTTTTTTTTTTTTTTTTTTGCTTATTTTTTTTTTTGTATCAATGGCCCAAAATTTTTTTCTCGTCCTCCTCTACTTTCAACACATTTTTCCACCTTATTTTTTTTTTTTGACCCCTCTTCTCCTTTTTTTCCTTTCCCTCTCCCCCTTTTTTTTTCTCTCTCACTTTTTTCATTTCCACCATTTCCCTTTTAAAAATATTTTTTTCTTCTCTTCTTCTCCTCTCTCTCTCTCTCTCTCTCCCTCGTCTCTCTCTTCTCTCCCCTCCTCTCTCTCTCCTCTCTCCTTTTTCCCCTTTTTCTCTCGCTCTCTTTTTCCTCTCTCTTCTCTCTTTTTCTCTCTCTCCCCTTTTTTTCCCCCTCCCCCTTGGGGGCCCCCCCTCTCCCCTCTCTTTTTCTCCCATTTCCTCCCCCCTCACCTCATTTTTCCTCCTCACTTTTTCTCTCCATAAAAACCAAATTTTTAAATTTAACCTGTATCATAAACCCCTGGATATGCTGCCCTTTTAAATTTTTTTATGCTGGCCTTTAATTAATTGGATAGGTTCAGGGAGGCGGTGTGACAGGTGTGATGGGATTAGCGTAAAACAAACTGGTAATTAATTTTCAGCAGATTTAAATTTTTTATTGAAATCAAGAGAATTTTAAAATTTTTTTATAAGAAAAAAAATAATGGTGGGAATAATGTTTTTTATTTTGTTTTGTTTTTGTTTGTTGTTTTTTTGTGGTTTGTTGGGTTTTTTTTGTTTAACCGGTGTTTATTTGGGCCTTGTTTTGACAGAAATTTAAAATTTTTTCTGCTGGGTCAGTTTTTTTTTAATCTTAATTACTGTTTGTTTATTTTTTTTTTTAATTTTATATTTTTGGGTTGTTTTTTTTTTTTTATATATATATTTATTGTTTATTTTATTTTTTTTCTATATTTTTTTGTTTATTTAATTTTTTTTTTAATTTTATTTTTTTTTTTTTTATTTTCTTCTATATTTTTTTTTTATTCTAGCTCTTTTTTTTTTATGGGGGGTTTATGGGATTTTTTTTTTTGTTTGGGTTTTTTTCTCTTCTTTTTTTTGATGGGAAAATTTAAAGTCACGTTTCCCTTTTAAAGCCTTTAGTTGAAACGTTGGGCCCTTTTTGCTTTTTTTCGTCCCCTTTTTTTATAATTTCTTCTACTTTTTTTTTTTTTTTTCCCTTTTTTTTAGTCAAAGGTTTTTCCCTTCGCTTTACATCCCTTTGTCTATTCATATATAATTTTTTTTTTTTTTTTATTGACTCCCTGTTATTTATTTTTTTTAATTTTTAAAATTTGTTTTGGTGTGGGACTATTATAGTGTTAATTGTTTTTGGGACCTAACTTTAAAAGAGCCATGAAAGTTTTTCCCGTCCCGTCTGTTTGGCTGAGTGTCTGTCTTAACCACACACCAAAAAAAACAAAATTACACACACTCTCCTCTTCTCTTTTTCTCATTTTTTCTCTTTTCCCCCTCTCTCCCCTCCTCTGTCTCACACACACACTCTTTCTGTCAGGCACATTTTTACCCTTTTTTTTGGGATCCCCGACCAATCTCTTTACTCACAAACACCTTTTTTTTCAAATCCGGGAGAAAGGGGGATGCTGGTCTGGCGGGGGGGCGTCAGCAAACGGGGGGCCCCCCAAGGGGACAACACCGGCCTACGGGCACACCCCGGGGAAAGTTTTATCCCCATCCTTTGGGGGAAAGAGCGCCCCGGGCCCCCACGCTGACGGCTCCCACGCCCCTTTACTTCGGACTGGGAACGGCAAACTCCCGGGAGGAAAAAAGGGGTTTCCCCAAGGTCCTGAAGGGGCCGTGGGGTCTTCTGGGGGTGGGTTTTGGGGGTATTTGGGGTTGCTTTGGGGGGTTTTGGTGTTGGGAGGTGTTTTATTTTTTAAAAGTGTTGTAGGGGTGGGGATTTTGGGAGTTTGCCTTAGGTGTAGTGTTTTTTAGTGTTGGGAGTGTTGCTTTGGGTGTTGTAGTGGGTGTATTTTTTTAAAATATATATATTATATAATTTTTATTTTTGGCCCCCCTAGCGCCTGACTTATGGAAGTCCCTGATGTTGGTTTTATCTCGCCTGTTAGTGGGCAGGCTGGGTTTTTTTAGTAACACCTTGGTCTTAGGTAGGGTCCCCTTTAAAAAGTATTTTTCCAAAGGGACCCCCTATCTTAGGTGAAAATTTCCCTTTCCCCGATGTTTCCGGGTCTTCGTCAGGGCCCTGGGGCCCCTTTTTGGGCCCCATCGGCCCCCAGCAGTTGTTGGGAGTGTTGCTTTTGGGTTTTTTTAGTGTTCTGTGGGGTTTTGTTGTTGGTGTTGCTTTGGGTGTTTTCAGTGTTGCAGGTTTTATGGGAAATTTTCGTAAAAGGGGGGCAAAAATTGGTTTTTAAAATGAAAATTTTATTGGGTTTAGTTTTTAAAAGTATTTTTTTAAATTTGTGAATTTTCCCGAGACTTAAACTACAGTAAACACAGAAAAATCTCAGTTAAAACCCCACACTAACCTTACTGTAGACCTAGGAGTAGAAAGATTAAAAAAAAAAATAGTGAAAAGAGAAAAAAAAAGAGTAAAAAAAAGAGAAAAAAAGGGAGAAAGAGAAATGGGGTAAGGAAATAAAGAAAGAGATAATGATAAAAAAGAGAAAAGGGTAAGTAAAAAAATTAGACAAAGAAAAAAAGAAGTAAGGAGAAGAAAGTAGAGAAAAATAGGGAAAAAAGTAAAAAAAGAAATTTAATGTTTTGTGTATTTTGTTTTTTTTTTTTTTTTTGCTTCTAGTCTTTTATCAGTCATGTGTTTCCTAAAATTTAAAAGAAACTCAAAATTTTGTCTTGTACTACTTTTTGGGCACGTGGAAATGTAGCTTTAAACAGTGGGAAGGGGCCCCGGGCAAGGGTGGAGTGGGTGCAAAAGGACATGTTGGGGGGGTGTAGGGCGATAGGGAGGGGGGGGGAGATGGGGGGGAAAAGGGGGGAAAAATTAAAGGGGAAAATTGGAAAATTTATACAAAGGAAGGTGAAAGGAAAAATTTAAAATCGGATTTAAAAATTGTTAGTTATTTGGGATAGAGAGAAGAGGAGGGGAGGAAGAGAGAGAGGAAAAGGAAAAGAGAAGAAGGGGAGAGAGAGGAAAAGAGAGGAGAGAGAGAGAGAGAGAGAGAGAGAGAGAGAGAGAAAAAAAAAAACTGCACTTTTTTTTAAATTCGTTCTCTTTCACTTACAACCCCTTCCTTCCCTCCTCCTCCACTAGATAATACTTAATCAAATGCCCCCACTCCATTACTTCGGCCCCTAAAATCTTTTTTTTTTAGGCGTTAGCCTTAGTTTAAAATCTGTCTCTCCCTTTAAAAATTTTTCCCATAAATTCCCTGGCAGTTTTTCTATACTGCTGGGGGGTTTTTTTTTTTCACTTTTTTACTGCCGGGGCCCCTTTGGCCCGGGGAGAGGTTGGGGTTTGGGGGGGGCCCTTCCAAATTCCTTTTTTCTATTCTTTTACCTCCCAAAAGTAGAAACTATAGTGGTAAAAAAGTAGTCCCACAGACGCCCCGTTTGGCCCAGTAGGGGTGCTGTTGTCTTTTTTCTTTTTTTCCCTTTTTATTCCTCCTCCTCTTCCTCTTATTTTTCCCACCCCTTTTCCTTCTCCTTTCCAAACCTTTTTCCCTTTTTCCTCCACCACCCCCTTTCTTCCTCCCCCCCCACCCCCTTCCCCTCCCCCCCCCTCCCCCCACCCCCCTCCTCCTCCTTTCCCCCTTTCCCCCTTTTCCTTTTGTTTCCTATCTTCTTTTAAGGCAAAGGTATCCTTTTTTCCCAAATGGGTTTTCTTACAAGTAATTTTATAGTTATTTTTTTTGTGTTTAGGGGAGATACCTTCCCTCATGGCCAATAGGGCTCCTGGTGTCTGTTATTCCTATGTAAACCATGTAAAAAATTTCCCCTTTTTTTCCCCCCTCCTTCTTCTCCTTTTTGTCCGGCGTGGTGGGGCTTTTTTTAAGTCCCAAAAACCTTGTAAATTTGGGTACTTGCAAAGTGTCTAGATAGGATCAAAGTATCTTATCTTATCCTCCTCCTCCACCCTCTCTTCCACCCCCTCCACCACCATCCTCACCCTCACCACCTACCTCTAACCCCCCCCACAGCTTCACCTTCCCTGACGGCACTCCCGCTGTCTTCACCTTCGAGGCTGACGAGAACGGTTACCGCCCCGTCTCCAACCTCATCCCCACCCCCCACCCACTCCCCGCCCACGCTATTGAGCAGATCGAGTTCGCCCGCCGCAACCCCACCCCAGGGGTTCACCCGGGGGGTTCCCGCCCAAAGGGATTACCGTCCGGGGGTTTCCCGGGCCCCTTTAGAACCCCCAACGGGCCCCCCTCCTTCGTGGGCCCCCTTTCAGGAATTATTTATTGATTTTTTTCGACTTTTTTAATATGTGAAGAAGAATGAAAGAGAGGGAGAAATGAATGAGAGAAAAATCCGGGTTTCCTCCTCCCCCCTCCCCCTTTCCTTTCCCTCCCCTCCTCCTCTCTCCTCCTTCCTCCCCTTTCCCCTCCTCCCCTCTCCCTCCCCCTTTGGAATCAAGTCCCCATACCTTTTACTGATCATTTTAACCTGTATGGTTAATATGTGTCGTTTTGACCCCAACCCCCCACGCGGTTTTTGAAATTATTTAAGGGAAAGCAATTTAAAATAATATTTTGTGGTTCTTTTTTCGGGGTTCCTCTTGTGGTTGTGGTAGGGGTGGTAGTATAGTAGGGGTTTTTTTGGTAGTATAGTGGGGGTTGGATAGTAGTAGAGAGAAAGTAGTATAGTAATAATAGTAGTGTATTGGAAAGTAGTAGTAGTGTATTTAGTATAGTGGGAAGAAAGTAGTAGAGTAGAGTAGAGTAGTGTATAGTATTTGGGTTTAAAAGGTAAAATTGGGGAAATTAGTAGTGGGGTTGTAGAAAGTAGTGTAGTAGTAATAATAGAAAGTATTAGGGTGGGGGGGGAGTATTTATTAGTAGTAGTAGTGTAGTAGTGGGGGGGTTTGGTGGGGTAGTAGTAGTAGGGGTAGTAGTAGTAGTAGTGTGGTGGTGGTGGTGGTGGGTAGTAGAGTAGTGGTAGTAGTAGTAGTGTAGTTTGGGGTGGTGGGGGGTATTTGTAGTAGTAGTAGTGGTGTAGTTTTAAGTAGGAAAAAAAAGAATGCAATAGTTTTAATAGAAAAAAAAAACCAGAAAAAAAAATATGATAAATGAGGATAAAAAGGGAAAAAAAAATGGTAAAATAATATATAGCTAAATATAAAAGGAAAAAATTTTAAAGGAGAAATATGTATAGGGGAGATGAAATTGGGAAAATGTTTATAAATAAGAAGAGGGAGGAAATGATGAAAAAGGGATGAGAATCGAAAAAAGGGAAGAATGAAGAAAAGGAGAGGGAAGAATAAATGGGAAAAATATAAAAGGGGGAAGAAAAAAGTAAAGGAAATTTTGTGATAAAAAGTAGGATAAGGGAAAAGATGTTGAAAAGACTTTTGACGAAAGGAAAGAAAAGATGAGGAGAAAATTGAGAGGGGGAAGAAGCAGGAGAGGAGAAAAAGGGGAGGAGAAGAAAAGAGAGAGAGAGAGAGGAAAAGGAGGAGAGAGAGAGGAGGGGAGAGAGAGAGAGGAGAAAAGGAGAGAGAGAGAGAGAGGAAAAACATTGATAAAAGAAAAAGGAAACAAATAAAAAAATACAAAAACTAAGACAGATAAAAAACAGTAAACCCCCCAACACAAAAAAAACCCCACACACAACAACACCCCACACAAAACACACACACACACACACCACAAAACACACACACACCCACACACACGCAACACCCCACACACACCCACACCACAAAACACACCACACCACCCCACACACAACACACAAAAAAACAAACCCACACCAAAACACCCCAACAGTGGTACTCCGTTTGGTATTTGGTTAGCACGCTCTTCACAACCGAGAAGCCCCGGGTTTCGATCCCCGGGGGAGGGGGAAACGTTGGGGTTTTTCCCTTTAAAAAACCCGCCCCCTTTTGCCCAACCCACAGTGAAGGGGTTTACCGGGTTTTAAACCCGGGGGTTTGGGACCTGCTCTCCGGGGTGGTGGCTTTGGCCTACACTAACCACTAAGCGGAATGATAAAAATTTTGGGATATGGAGACGGGGGCCATACGAGCTTTGCTCGGCCCTGAAAATAAAACTAGATGAAACAAATAGATGAAGATAAAATACACCCCCACACACACACACCCCACACACACCCCAACACCACACACACACACCACACACCCCAACACACACACCCCCACACACAACACACACCCCACAGGGAACCTAACTTTCTTTTGACTTCAAAATTTTTTTTTCAAAAAATAAAAGAATCTTTTAATTTTAAAAGGGAAAAAAAATAAAATTACACGGGAATTTTAAATTTTATTTTTGTCATATTGACCCTTTTTAACATTTGCGTTTTTTTTGGGATTTTATTTTTTTTTCATTGTTTTTTATTTTTTTTGGGGTTTTTTTTTTTTTTGGTTTTTTTTATTTTTTTTTTTTTTTTTTTTTTTTAATATAATATAAAATATTTTTTTTAAATTTAAATTTTATTGTTTTTTTTAAAGATTTTATATTTTTTTTAAGGTTTTTTAGGTTTGTATTTTTTTCTTTTTTTTTTATTGATTTTATTGTTTTTTTAATAATTTTTTCATTGTTTTTTTTTTGTTTTTTATTTTTTTTTTTTTATTTTTTTAATTTTTTTTTCTTTTTTGAAATTTTTTTTTTTTGGGTTTTTTATTAAATTTATTTTTTTTGGGCATTTTTTTATGGTTTAATGTTTTTTCCCATTTTTTTTTATGATTTTTATTGTTTTTCTTGGGTTTTTATTAAATTTTTAATTTTTTTATTCATTGTTTTTATATTGTTTTTATTTTTTTTCATTTTTTTTATTAAATTTTAATTTTTATTCATTTTTTTTATTTTGTTTTTATTGTTTTTCATTGTTTTTTATTAAATTTTAAAAGGGTTTTTTTCATTGTTTTTTTTGGGTTTTAAAATTTTTTTTCAGGGTTTTTATTGTTTTTAATGTTTTTTCTTTGTTTTTTCATTGTTTTTATTGTCCGATAAATAATGAAAAGCGGGAAAAATAAAGGGAATGAAAAAATAAAAGGGGATGGATAAAAAAAAAAAAAAAAATTAATTAATATATAATATATAAAAATATATTATATATATATATATATATATATATAAAATTATATATAAATAATAATATATTATATATATAAAAAAAGGGAAAATATGAAATAAAAAAATAAAGAAAAAAAAATAGAAAAAACAGCAATAAAAAATACAAAAAAAAAGAGATGGAAAAGGAAAAACTTTTTATTAATCATATTTTTATGCTTCTAAGATATTTAATAATATGTTATATGGGGGTTTTAATTTTAGAAATTCTCTTTTTTTACCCCCCCAATAAAATTAAAACTATTTATATTTTAAAATCATTATTATCATACCAAATTCTTTTAATAGTTCCCCATTTTTATCTTTCCATCTAAAAAAAAAAACCCCTCCCAAGGGAAATAAACCCAGGGGTTTTGTGTGTGGTGGGTTTGGGTGGTTTGTGTGGGTGTTGTGTGGGGTGTGTGTGTGTGGGTGTGGTGGGGGGTGAAAAGTAATAGTAAATTTATACCCTTAATCAAACATCTATAGATTTGTAAAAAAAAACCCCGGGAAAATTCCCATGTCTATTAACGGAATTTAGGAAAATAATCCCACAGGTAAAAAATGGCAAGGTAAAAAGGGCCCACGGGGAATAAGGGGCAAGGTAAAAATTTGGCCCACGGTAATAATGGCAAAAGGAATAATGGCACAGGTAAAATGGCACGGGGAAAAGGGCACGGGAAAATAAGGCACAGGTAAAAAATGGAAATGGTAAAAAATGGAAAGGGGTAATAATGGCACGGGAAATAAGGGCCCACTGGTAATAAGGGCACGGGAAAATAAGGGCCACGGGGAAAAATGGCACAGGTAATAATGGCACAGGTAATAAGGCCCACAGGTAATAATGGCCACAGGGTAATAATGGCACAGGTAATAAGGGGAAAGGGTAATAAGGGCCGGGGAAATAATGGCACAGGGTAATAATGGCACGGGTTAAAAATATCACAGGAAAAAAATGGCCCCGGGTTAATAAGGCACATGAAATAATGGCACGGTAAAATTTGGCAAAAGGTAAAAAAGGACAGGAAAAAAGGGCCAAACATGTAATAATGGAAAAGGGTTTAAAAATATCACGGGAAAAAAAATTGCACGGGCCCAAAAAAGGCCCCAGGAAATTTAAGGCCCACAGGTAATAAGGGCACAGTACAAAGGGCCCAAGGTAATAATGGCACAGGAAATTTTGGCACGGGAAAAAAATGGGCGGGAAAAAAAGGGCCCACAGGAAAAAATGGCACAGGAAAAAAAGGCACGGGTTTAAAAAGGGGCACTGAAAAAAAAGGCCCGTGGGTAAAAAGGGCACGGGTTTAAAAATGGCAAGGAAAAAATGGCACAAATAAAAATGGCACGGTAAAAAAGGGCCCACAGGTAAAAAGGCCAAAAGGAAAATAATGGCCAGGTAAATAATGGCACGGGTACAAAGGGCACAGGTAATAATGGCACAGTACAAAGGGGGCACAGGTAAAAATTTGGCACGGGAAAAAATGGAAAGGGTAATAAGGGCCCAAAAGGAAATTTAATGGCAGGGTAAAAAGGGCCCACAGGTAATAAGGGCCCCACAGGAAAAAAAGGGCCCACGGGAAAAAAAGGGCCAGGTAATAATGGCACAGGTAATAATGGCAAAAGGGAACAAAATGGAAACGGTAAAAATTTGGCACAGGTAAATGATGGCAAGGTAAAAATGGCACAGGTAAAAATGGCACGGGTAAAAATGGCACGGGGAATAAGGCACGGGTATAATGGAAAAAGGAAATAAGGGCACAGGAAAAATGATGGCACAGGAAATTTTAATGGCACGGGTAATAATGGAAAAATTTTTTAAAAGGCACAGGAAATTTAATGGCCCCACAGGTAAAATGGCACAGGTAATAAGGGCCCACAGGAAAAAAGGGAAAAGGGGACAAATGGCACAGGAATAAGGGGCCAGGTAAAATGGCACAGGTAATAATGGACAGGTAATAAGGGTTTAGGTAAAAATTTGGCACGGGTAATAAGGGCAAAAGGTAAAAAATGGCACGGGTTTAATAATGGCCGGGTAATAATGGCACAGGTAATAATGGGCAAAGGTAAAAATGGCCCCGGTACAAAGGGCCCACAGGTAAAAAAGGGGAAACAGGTCCCAAATGGAAAAGGTTTTAAGGCAAAAGGTTTAATAAGGCACTGGTAAAATGGCACGGGTTTAAAAAGGGCCCACAGGTAAAAAAATGAAAAAGGTAAAAATGGCCACGGGAAAAAAAGGGCCGGGTTTAAAAAAGGCAAGGTAATAAGGCCCACAGGTAATAAGGCCCACAGGTAAAAATGGCCCGGTAAATGATGGCACAGGTAATAATGGCACATTTTACAAATGGCACAGGAAATTTAATGGCACAGGTATAATGGCACAGGTAATAAGGACAGGTAAAAATGGCACAGGAAAATAAGGGCCCACAGGAAAAAAAGGGCACAGGTTAAAAATGGCCCAGGAAAATTAAGGGAACAGGAAAAAGGGCACGGGTAATAATGGCTCATTTTAAATGTTTGGAAAGGGGTAAATGATGGAAAGGGTAAAAAGGGCCAAGGAAAATAAGGGGAAAGGGAAAAAAGGGCCCCACAGGTAATAAGGCTCAGGTAAATGATGCCCCCAGGTAATAATGGCACAGGAAATTTAATGGCACAGGAAAATAAGGCACAGGTAATAAGGCTGGGTAAATGATGGACAGGTAAATGATGGCACAGGTAAAAATGGCACGGGTTTAATAATGGCACAGGAACAAATGGCACATTTAATAATGGCACAGGTAAAAAAGGGCATGGTAAAATGGCACAGGAAAATAATGGCACAGGTAATAAGGCACAGGTTTAATAAGGGCACAGGAAATAAGGGGCAATTTTAAATAAGGGCACAGGGGGGGAAATTTTTATATTTTTTGTTTTGCCATTTTTTTCCCCTATTTTTCCCGGGATTTTGCCCCCCATTTTTGCCTTCCCCCCCCCCCCCAATTTTTACCTGTGCCATTTTTCCCCGGGTGCCATTTTTACAGGGGCCCTTTTTTACAATTTGGCCTTTTAAAACCCGTGCCTTTATTACCGTCCCCTTTTTTTACCTGGCCATTTTTTCCTGTGCCATTTTTTCCCCTGTGCCTTTTTTCCCGTGCCATTATTACCTGTCCCCTTAATAAACCTGTTGCCTTTATTCCCTGGGGCCATTATTCCCTTTTGCTTTTTTGAAACCTGTGCCATTTGTACCTGTGCCATTTGTACCTGGCCATTATTTTAAACCTTGTTTTTGGCCCATT
>JACEEZ010018017.1:157500-175000 GCA_016584305.1 Chionoecetes opilio
GGTTTTTTTTAAAAAAATAGTAAGGGGTAGTTTGGAGGTTTTTTTTTTTTGGGGGGGGGGGGAGTAGTGGGGGTTTGGGAGTGGGGGTTTGAAATAGTATTTTAAAATTTGGGGAGTGGGAATTTTTATTTGTTAGGGAGTGGGAGTAGTATTTTTTTTTTGGGGGAAATAGTAGTAGTGGGAGTGGGAGTTGGGGGTAGTAGTTGGGAGTGGGGGTAGTAAGGGGGGGGGTATTTTAAAAGGGGGGGTAGGGGGGGGGGGGAGTTAAATAGGGGGTTTTTTTTTTTTTTTTTTTTTAAAAAAAGGGGGGGTAATTTTTAAAAATATTTGTAGTGGGGGGTGGGTGGGAAGGGGTTTTTAGTAGTAAGGGGGGGGGGGTGGGGGGTTTTTTTTTTTTTTTGGGAATTTTTAGTGGTGGGGGGAAAATTTTAAAATAGTAGTAGGGTTTTTAAAGGGGGAATTTTTTTTTTTTTTTGGGGGGGGGGGGGGAGTGGGGGGTTTTTTTGGTTTGTTAAAAGGGTTTGTAAAAAGGGGGGGGGGTTTTTTTAAAAAAATTTTTTTTTGTTTTAAAGTGGGGGGGGGGGGGTTGGGTAAAGGGGGGGGTTTTTTAGTAGTAAATTTTTTTAAAAAATTTTTTTTTTTTCTAAATTTTTTTTCCCCAAAAAGGGGGTTGGGGAAAAATTTTTTTTTGGGGGGGTAGTGGGAGGGGGGGGGGGGTGGGGGGGGGGGGGGGGGTTTTTTTTTGGGGGGGGGAAAAAAGGGGGGGGGGGGTTTTTTAAAAATAAGAAAAAATTAAATAGGGGGGGTTTTTTAAAAAAAAATTTTAAAAAAAATTTGAAAAAAGGGAAAAAGGAAAATTTAAAAAAAAACCCAAAAAAAAATTGGGAAAAAAAAAAGGGGAAAAAAAGTGAAAAAAAATAAAAAAATTAAAAAGGGGAAAAAAAAAAATTAAAAGGGGGGAAAAAAAAAAACAAAATTTAAAAAAAAAAAAAGGGGGGGGGAAAAAAAAGGGGGGAAAAGGGGGAAAAATTAGTTTTTTTAGGTAGTAATTTAAAATAGTAGTAGTAGGGGGGGTTTTGTAGTTTAGTTTTGGGGGGGGGGGGGGGGGGGGGGGGGAAAATTTTTTAGTGGGAGTTTGGGGGGGGGGGGGGGGGTGGGAGTAGAAAGGGGGGGGTGTAGTTAAAAAGGGGGGGGGGGGGCCAAATGGGGGTAGTAGTAAATTGGGGGGGTTTTTTTTGGGGGTAGGGGGGGGGGGAAAAGTAGTAAGGGAAAAAAAAAAGGGGAAAAAAAAAAAAAAAAGGAAAAAAAAAAAGGGGGAAAGGGGAAAAAATTGATAAAAAAAAACAAAAAAAAGGAAAAAATAAAAAAAATTTTAAAAAAAAGGGGAAAAAAAAAAAAAAAAAAAAAAGGGGAAAAATTAGAATAAAGGGGGAAAAAAAAAAAAGGGGGAAAAAAAAAAAAGGGAAAAAAAAAAGGGGGAAAAGAAAAGGGGGGGAAAAAAAAAAAAAAAAAAAAAAAAACAAAGGAAAAAGGGGGGGGAAAGGGGAAAAAGGGGGGAAAAGGGGGGGAAGGGGAAAAAAAGGAAAGGGGGAAAAAAAAGGGGGGGGAGGAAAAAAAAAAAAAAAGGGGGAAAAAAAAAAAAAAAAAAAGGGAAAAAAACCCAAAAATTTAAAAAAAAAAAACAAAAAAAAAACAAAAAACCAAACCCCAAAAAAAAAAAAAAAAACCCCCCCCCCGGGGCCCCCCACCCAAAAACCCCCCAAAAAAAAAAAAAAAAACAAAAAAAAAAAAAACCCCCCCCCCCCCCCCCACCCCCGGGCCCCCCCCCCAAAAAAAAAAAAAAACAACCCCAAAAAACCCCCCAAAAAAAAAAAAAAAAAACCCCCCCCCCCCCCCAAAAAAAAAAAAAGGGGGGGGTTTCCCCGGGGGGGGGGCCCCCCCCCAAAAAAGGGGGAAAAAAAAAAAAGGGGGGGGGGGGGGGTTTTTCCCCCTGGGGGCAAAAAAAAACAAAAAAAAAAAAAAAACCCCAACCCCCCCCCAAAAAAAAAAAAACCCCAAAAAAAAACCCCAAAAAAACCCCCCAAAAAAAAAAAAAACCCCCCCCCCACACAAAACCAAACACACAAAACAACACACACACACACACACACAAAAAAAAAAAAAACCCCAAAAACCCCCCCCCCCCCCCCAAAAAAAAAAAAAAAAAAACCCCCCACACACCCAAAAACACCAAAACCCACAAAAAAACCCCCCCCCCACCACCACCCCAAAAAAAAACAAACCCAAAAACCCAAAAAAAACCCCCCCAAAAAAAAAAAAAAAAAAAAAACAAAAAAAACCCCCTTAAAATTTTTTTTAAATTTTTTTTAAAAACCTTTTTTTTTATTTTCCCCAAAAAAAAAAAATTTTTTTTTTTTTTTTTTTTTTTTTTTTTTTTTGGGTTTTTTTTAAAAAAAAATTTTTTTTTTTTTTTTTTTTTTTTTTTTTTTTTTTTTTTTTTTTTTTTTTTTAAAAAAAATTTTTTTTTTTTTTTTTTTTTTTTTTTTTCCCTTTTTTTTTTAAATTTTTTTTTTTTTTTTTATTGATTTTCAGTTTTTTTTTGATTTTAATTTTTTTTCATTGTTTTTATATTGTTTTATTTTTTTATTTTTTGTTTTTATTGTTTTTTTTCTTTGTTTTTATATTGATTTTTTTGGGTTTTTATTTTAATTATTTTATTTTTTTTCATTGTTTTTATATTGTTTTGTTTGTTTTTTTTTGTTTTTTTTATTGATTTTTATTGTTTATATTTATCGATTTATTTTTTTTCATTTTTTTTATTTTGATTTTATGTTTTATTGTCACGATAAAAATGAAAAGCTGAAAATATAAAGAATGAAAATAAAAAAGGTGGATAAAAAAAAAAAAAAAAAAAAATTATATATATATAAAATATATATATATATATATATATATATATATATATACATAATAAAATACATTAATATTATAAAATTTTAATATATATATATAATAATATATATATATATATAAAAAATATATATATTATCCCTGTCCCTTTTATTACCTGGCCATTTGTACCTGTGCCATTATTACCTGTGCCAATTTCCTGTGCCATTATTACCTGTGCCTTTTTTTTACCTGTGCCATTTTTACCGTGCCATTTTTCCTGTCCCATTTTTCCCTCGCCATTTTTACCTGTGCCATTATTCCCGGGTGCATTTTACCGTGCCTTTATTACCGTCCCCATTTTTCCCGGCCTTTATTACCTGTGCCTTTTGCTGTGCCTTATTCCTGGGCCTTTGTCCCTGTGCCATTTTCCCTGTGCCATTTGTCCTGTGCCATTATTACGGCCATTTTAATTCACCCTATTAATTAACCCCATGGTCATCGGCCCTTTTGACAATCGAAAATTTATTTTTAATTTTGTAGTACACAGACAAATTTTTATTATTATTTTTTTTTTTTTAAAAAATTTTAATTTAATTTAAAAATTTTTGAATCAAATCTACAACTCATAAACGTTCCAAAAATGTAAAAACAGCAAAAATTCCCCATCACAAATGATTCTTAAAAAATTAAAAATATTGTGTGCTGGGGTGTTGCGTGTGCTGTGCGTGGCGTTGGTGTGTGGTGTGCTTGCGTTTTGTGGTGTGCGGTGCGTGTGTGTTAAGTGACCCCGAGAACCGGGTGAAAAGAGCCTAATAATACCTCCCCGTTGACCCCTTCCCCCCCCCAAAATCCCCCCCCTCCCTCAACCCCCCCCATTCCCTTTTAAAAGACGGTGGGAGGGGAAAAAGAAGGGCCCTTGTCTTTGGGGGGAGAAAGGGGGGGGGAATGTCAGGGTCGGGGATTGGACGCTTTTTGGTTGGGGGGGGGGGGAGATGTTGTGGGAGTGGGTAGGGGAGTAGGGGGAGGTGTTTTGGGGTAGGGGGGGGGGGGGAGGCGTTGTTGTGTGTGAATAAATACCTTAAAAATTTCAGGCTCACAGTCAAGTGGTCTACCACCCTCACTCATCACCATCATCACTCACTCACCCCCTCACCCACCACTTACTCGTCGGCATTTCACGTCCTCCCCTCTATTTCAACATGATTGAGTAGGTTTTTAAAAGGGGGGGGAGGGTGTTTTAGACTTGTTTCTTATGACTTGTTTACTTTATAAATTGTTTTTGTTGTCCCTTCTTTTTTTTTCTTAAAAAAAATGTCTGAGTTTTTTTTTTTTTTTTTTTTATTGCTTATATATTTTTGTATCAATCTAAATTGTATTTAGTTTAGTATGTTTTGATTTTTTTTGTATCCCAAATTTTCTAAATTTTTTTTCGCTCACTCCCTTATTCAACACATTTCCTTTCAAATATTTTTTTTCTTACTCTTTTTTTCTTTCCTGCGTCTCTCTCTCCCCTCTCTCCCCTCTCTCTCTCTCTCTCTCTTCCTCTTCTCTCTCTCTCTCTCCTCCTCTCTCTCTCTCTCTCTTCCTCTCTCTCTTCCCCCCCCCCCCCCCTGCCCCCCTCCTCTCTTCTCTTCCCTCCTCCATCCACTCTCACTTTCCCTCCTACGTTTCTTCTATAAAAACCCAATTTTAAAAACCGTATCATGAACCTGGATATGCTGACCCTTTAATTATTTTTTTCTGGTCTTTTAATTAATTGGATAGGTACAAGGGAGGCAGGTGTGACAGGTGTGATAAGGGTTAGCGTAAAACTTTGGTAATTAATTTTTTAGAAGACTTAAAAATTTTTATTGAAATCAAAGAGAATTTAATTTTTTTATAAGAAGAAAAATAATGGGGGGAATAAAGTTTATTATTTGTTTTTTTTTGCTTGTGGTTTGTTTGTTTGTTTTTTTGAGAAGGGGGTTATTGGACCCCGTGTTTGCCCGATTAATATATTCCTTGTCAGTTTATTTTAATCTTAATTTTGTTTGTTTATTTTTTTTTTATTTATATTTTATTTTTTATTTTTTTTTTTTTTTTTTTATTGATCGATGGGTTTTTTTTTTTGTTTTTTTTTCTTTTTTTTTATGAGGGGAAATTTTTGTCACGCAATTTAATGAATCCGTTATCGTTGTCTTTTTTTTTTTATTCGTCTTTGTTTTATATCATTTTTATTTCTTTTTTTTTTCCCTTTTTTTTATAAGTCGGTTTTCCTTTCGCTTTACATCTGTCTATTCTATATATATTTTTTTATTGACTCATGTACTATTCATTTTTTTACATATTTTGTTTTTGGGGTGTAGCATTTATAGTGTTAATTTTGTTTGGGCCCAAATTTAACGAGCCATGAATGTTTTCTGTCTGTCTGTTTTTCTGAGTGTCTGTCTGACACCACACCATAAAAAAAACACACTTTAAAACACTCCCATCTCTCTCTTTGTTCATTTTTTTTTTTTCACTCTCTTTCCCCCTTCTCTCACAACACACACTCTTTTGTCAGGACATTTCCCCCTTTTTTTTTGGGACACGACAATCTTCACTCCAAACACCTTTTTTTTCACTCCTGCAGAAGGGATGCGGGTTTATGGCGGTGGGTGGGCCCAGACGGCGGCCCCCCAGCGGTACAACACCGGCCTAGGGGACCCCCCCCCGGGCACTTTCATCCCCCCGGGTTGGACGAGCGCCACGGGCCTCACGCTGAGGGCCCCTACCCCCTTCAACTTCGAGACGGGCACGGCATCTCCGGCAGGAACAAGGGATCCCCAAGGTCCAAAGGGTGCCGTGGCGCTTTGGGGGCTGGTCGGAGTATTGCGTGTTGTTTTGGGGTTTTTTGGTTTGTGGTGTTGAGTTTAAGAGTTTTGTAGGGTAGGTAAGTTGGTAGTGTTGCCTTGGGTGTAGTGTTGTGGGGTTTTGGTGTGTTGCTTTGGGTGTTGTGTGATGTAGGTTATAATATTTTTTTTTTTTTTGTTGGCCCAATACCCCTGGCTTAGGGGAAAGTCGTGATTTTGGGTTTTCCCCTTTTATGGTTTGTAGTGTTGGTTGGGGTTTTTGGGGTTTTGCTTTGGGTGGCGTGGGGGCAGGTGTATGAAATTTTCGAAAGGGGGGCAAAAATTGGTTTATAAGTAAAATTTTATTGAGGTTTGAAAAATGTATTATTTTATAAATTTCAGAGATTAAAACACAAAAGGCACAGTGAAATCAGTAAACCTCACACAAACCCTTTACGTAGCCTAAAGTAAAAGAGAAAAAAAAAAAGTAGTGAAAAAAGAGAAAAAAAGAGAAAGAAAAAGTAGAGAAAAAAGGGAAAAAAAGGTAAGGAGTAGGAAGTAAAAAAGAATAAGAGTGAGAAAAAAAAAAAAAAGGATAAATAGAAAAAAAGGAAAAGAGAAAAAAAAGTAAAGGGGAAGAAAGTAGAGAAAAGTAGGAAAAAAAAAAAAATAAAATATTTATGATGTTTATTGTTTTTTTTTTTTTTTTGCTTCAGTCTTCTACAGCATGTGTGTCCTAAAAATTTAAAAAATCCAAAATTTATTCTTTTACTACTTTTGGGCACGGAAAGTAGCTCCGGGGAGGTCGCGGGGAAGGGGGGAGTGGGTGCAAAGGGGCATGTGGGAGGGGGGTAGGACGTAGGGGGCGGGGGAGATGGGGGGAAAATGGGGGAAATATTAAAGGGTAAAGTTGGAAAGTGATACAAGGAAGGTGATGGAAAAATTAAGATCTGATTTAAAGATTGGTTTAGGTTATTGGTTAGAGAGAAGAGAGAGAGAGGAGAGAGAGAGAGAGAGAGAGAGAGAGAGAGAGAGAGAGAGAGAGAGAGACGAGAGAGCGAGAGAGAGAGAGAGAGAGTAGTGGAGGAGGAATGTGGTGTAGGTGTGGAGATAGTAAAGTTAGTAGTTGGAGGGGAGGGAGAGTGAGAGAGCATGGGTGAGGGTGTTAGGAAAATATAGGTATTTAGTGAATAGAGAGACGAGAGATAGAGAGCAAAGAGAGAGAGAGAGAGAGAGGAGTGAGAGAGAGAGAGAGAGAGAGAGAGAGAAGAGAGAGAGAGAGAAGAGAGAGAGATGAATGCGAGAGAGAGAGGAGAGAGAGAGAGAGAGAGAAAAAACCTGAATATTTAATTCGTTCTCTTACACTTACAACCTTTCCTTCTCCTCCTCCTCCACTAGATAAATACTTAGCATCAACTGACACACTCCATTACTTCGTGTCGGGCCCTACGTAAACTCTTTTTTTGTAGCTGTTTAGCTTAGTTTAGAGTCTGTCTCCTCCTCATCTTTTCCTATAAAATTCCATGGCAGTTTTTTCTTTACAGCATGGATGTTTTTTTCTCACTTTTTACGGCCGGCCTCGGCCCGAGGGAGAGGTGGGGGTGGTGGAGGAGCTTCAACGTTACTATTCTTTTACCTCTACACGTAGAAACTATAGTGGTAGAAAGTAGTCACACAAGACAGCCTCGTTGTCCCAGTATGCTTTGCTGTCCTGTTCTTCTTTGTTTCCTTTGTATTCCTCCTCCTCTCTCTCTTCTTTTCACAACTTTAAATCTCCTTCTCCCCACCTCTTCCTTCCTCCACCACGCCTCCTTTCTTCCTCATCCACCACCCTCTTTTCTCCTCCTCCTCCACTCTCTCCTCCTCCTCGCTTCCTCCTCTCTCTCCTCCTCCTCCTCCTCCTCCTCCTCTCCTCTCCTCCTCCTCCTCCTCCCCTCCTCCTGCTCTCCTCCTCCTCCTCCTCCTCCGCCTCCTTCGTCCTGGCGTGTGTGTGGGCGCTTTGTATAAGTCAATAATCGTGTAGTTTGTTGGGGGTACTCTGCAAAGTGTCTAATAGGATCAAATTATCTTATCTTAATCCTCCTCCTCCACCCTCTCTTCCACCCCCCCTCCACCCCATTCCTCACGGACCATATAATAAGAACAAACAACATATTTTTTAGGATAGTAAAATGTAATGTAGGTAGATTTACTGCTACAATCGCTGGACAGCCAAACTTTTAATGAAGTCTTCTTATCCACATTTATGCATGTTTAGTAATGTACTAATTATGATCATTAATGCTCAAGGGCGGGGACCGCCGACGCCCACATAACACGTCCTTTGGGCACAACGGCAATCCCTCTCATGTGTGTCTCTAGGTAGCTTAGCACATATGTGAATGTATTTATTTTTGTCCTAATAAATGTTCAAATCAATCAAATCACCACCACCTACCTCAACCCCCCCCCCCCCCAACAGCTTTCACCTTCCTCTGCGGCACGCCCGCTGTCTTCACCTGCGAGGATGACGGAACGGTTACCGCCCCGTTCTCCAACCTCATCCCCACCCCCCACCCACTCCCCTGCCCACGCTATTGAGCAATCGAGTTCGCCCGCCGCAACCCCACCCCAGTGCTCATCCAGGGGCACTACCGTCCCGGTGATTACCGGCCCAGGGGATTACCGTCCCTTGTAGAACACAACAGAACCTTCGTTCCACGACTCTTCATGAATTATTTACTATTTTATTCGACTTTGTTGTAATAATTTGAAGAGAGATAAGAGAGAGTGAGAAATTATGAGAGATATCCTCCTCCTCTCCTCCTCCTCCGCCTCCTCCTCCTCCTCCACTACCTCCTCCTCCTCCTCCTCCTCCTCCATCCTCCTCCTCCTGTAATCAAGTCGCATACCTTGTATCTGATCATGTTACCTGTATGTAATATGTGTCGCTTTGACCCCAACCACCCCCGCGCGTGTTTTGTGACATTAGTGTTAATGAAGCAATTTTGAATAAATATTCTGTGTTTTTTTTTTCTGTGTCCTCTTGTGGTTGTGGAGTGGTGGTAGTAGTAAGTAGTGTGGTGTGTATAGTAGTATACTAGTAGTAGTAGTAGTAGTAGTAGTATAGTAATATTTAGTAGTAGTAGTAGTAGTAGTATAGTCGTAGTAGTGGTAGTTAGTAGTAGAGTAGTTAGTTAGTAGTAGAGTAGTATTAGTATGGGTAGTAGTCAGTATTAGTAGTGGTGGTAGTAGTAGTAGTGTAGTAGTGGTATTGAGTGTAGTAGTGTGGTAGTAGTAGTAAGGTGGTAGTAGTAGTAGTAGTGGTGTATTAGTATAGTGGTGGTGGTAGTGTAGTAAGTGATGGTGGTATAGTAGTAGTATAGTAGTTGTATAGTAGTTATTATACGTAGTTAGTATTTAGTAGTAGTAGTAGTAAGTAGTAGTAGTAGGGTGACTTGTGTGGTGGTGGTATGGTATTAGTAGTATAGTAGTAGTATAGTGATCTGTAGTAGTAGTAGTGTAATTAGTAATAGTAGTAGTATAGTGGTGGTGGTAGTTGAGTAGTATAATAGTAGTAGATTATTATATGGGTGGGTGGCGTAGGTGGTGGTTCGTGGTATAAGTGTAGTGGTAGTAGTAGTAGTAGTGTAGTAGTGTGGTGGTGGTGGTGGTAGTATAGTGGTGGTAGTAGTAGTAAGTAGTGTGGGTGTTAGTAGTAGTGTGGTGGTAGTAGTATAGTGATGGTGGGTAGTAGTAGTGTAGTATATAATAGTAGTAGTAGTATTATATGATTATATAGTAGTAGTATGGTGGTGGTGGTGGTGGTGGGGTAGTGGTAGTAGTAGTAGTAGTAGTAGTAGTAGTAAGTGGTAGTAGCAGCAGTAGTAGTATAGTATATATTATAGTGATTAGTTAATCGTAGGAGTAGTAGTATTGTTGTGGTAGTAGTAGTAGTAAGTAGTAGAGTAGTAGTGTTGGTGCAGTGGTGGTATAAGTAGTAGTGTAGTAGTAGTAGTAGTCAGTGGTGTTGTGTGGTGGTGGTATAGTAGTATATGGTAGTGTCGTGGCCGGGCGAAACGAATGAAGCAAGTGGACGAAGGAACAATGTGACAGAGCCAGCTGAACAAATGGAGAACAGTAACAACAATGACATTAACATGATTTAGTAGGTTGTAGGAGGGTATAGTAGACAGAAGTGAGTATTAGGACATAGTGGCTTATAAAGTAGCGATACGCAACAGTGTGGCTGCCGGAGTACATAGGGGCGTTATAGGGGGGAGTAAAACGCCGATACGGCCCATGGGCTTCGTGGCCTGTTCATGACCTGAAAAGATTTAGTATAAACAGGACAAACCGTGAGGGAGACAGATACACAGAGAGGAGCGAGCGAACAACCAGTTTTCATATACTGGTCTCATCACCCCCTTGTTATAAAGGCACTTAGCCTGTGTGTAAATAACAGTTTCCACCTCGACATACATAGATCACGAAAAATGGACCCTCTTCGCTGTCTTTCCTGCTGTTGTGGACCACGGACATAAGTAAGTAACTGAGTGAAGTTGAGACTGAGTTTTTGATTGATTGTGCATACCGTGGACTAAGGGATCATTATACCAGTATATACAGTAACAATCCCGAATGTTTTATCAAGTGTTAACGTAATGTTCAGATTTCCAAAAGACAGGAAGAATTGTCAAGAGACAAATAATGTTGTAATGGTGATTATTAAGGTATTTTTATCAGAATAAAATGTGTGAACCTATAAGCTAGCGTGTCTCAGCCTCTCACTTAACGAGCCCCTTACCTATACCCTCCTTGTCGTGCCTACCAAGTATCAGTTGATAAGCAGCTTTTTGTCTAAGCTTTTCATGAAAATAATATAGAGGAAGACAGGCTCGAACAAAACTGTGTCCAGGTGTGGGTTGAGACACACAAGTTTTGATGTGTGAGGCAGGTGATAACACTGAGGGTAACTTAATGTCATGAACTCCCAACTGAAAGATTTAATCGTAGACTCTGTAAATCACACGGTATATATCATGAATCTAATTTGACGATAGCGATAAAGAATCACTTGACGACAGGGTGTAGATTCAACCATGAGTGGTGGGTCTGTATGGCGGTACATTTAATAGCGAATGTTATTTCTGGCACCAAGAAGAAAAAACGGGGTTAGGTTAGTTAAAATAAAGAGGTCCGGAATATCACTACGGAGGAACTTGTCCATGCTGCGCGATGGCAAGCCACACATTAAATGGTTTGGGGCGTGTGACTGGCTTAAAATATTTGTGGGGGACTGGATAAGTTCGCAGCCTAATCCTAATCTCCCCTTGCCACACCAACCCCAGAGAGTTCTTTATGTGACATTGAGTCTAGAACAGTGTTGAACCTGGATGAGTTAGGTAACTAACGAGCTGAATAAGCAGCATTTTTTTAGGGAATGCTAGGGCATCTTTGAAAGATGCATTAAAGAACTAGGGCTAAGATTTTGTGCAGTAACGGAGGAGTTTTTGACAATATACCCGGCCGAGGAGGAGATAGGACTCATGCAGAGCTGTTAAGTAGCAGCGAGGAGGATGTTAGTAGAGACCTAGAGAATTGTCTACATCAGGTTGCGTCACAGCATAACGGGAATTGGCTCGTAAAAGAGCAAAATTTTTTGTCACCCTTATATAAAAATATTTCTGTGCTCGCCTTCCTCTCATTGCTTCCCCCACCGTGTTATGAGTACTCTTTGACATCGATGAAAAGAACGATCCTTTGAGCATATTAAAAAAGATACCTGGCTCAAGCCCACCCTCGATGGGTGAAATTACTAGACAGGGATAATATAAGGGACAAGGACACGGAGAGTATTGCCTAGTGGAGCCTACACAATACCGGTCGCTATATCACCAATAGGCCATCACAAAGACATTCAGCGTGATGCGCCACGTGAAGAGAATGGTATCAGGGATACCCAAGTAATTTAAAACCACGACGCCCTCAAGCCCTCAGCAGTAGACTGCTTTAAATGCGGCCGGATGGTACATATTGCAAGGAATTGTAGACAGCCCAGGCTGCTCACCCGATTCCCCCAGAGCAAGAGGGATGCTGGATGTTGTGGTGCCAGCCTCTGGCATAGAGCGGTCGGGTGTGCGTACCAACGCCCCGCCTGTGTCAAGAGGTGCTGCCAATGCGACCGGACACCAGACATACGCCAGTAGAAAGTGTGAAGGAAGCATGGCCGCCTTACACGACAAAAAAAAACGCCAAATTGGTCCGTTTTAATGGCCTTCTACCACTCAAAGGACCCAACTATTTTGTTTTGAAGTCCGGGTAGGGGCGATTCAGACGCCCATATTAGCATACTAGATAGTGGATCCTCATTCACAGTAATGGATGAAAGGCTGTTTAAGCCATAAATGGTGACTATGTAGATGATTAACCACACAAAGTTGAGAAATCGTTTCATAGCCTCTAGTACCTACATAGGTAAGGGAAATTTTAAAATTAATATAGGTCAACGATTGGAATTAAGCAAGAATGAATGATTATCTCTAGAGGATCACCCTACCAACTCTCTACTTTTAGGCCTTATTCAATGTTCAGAAAGTAAGGTCCGTGATTCACCCCGGTATATGCCTACCACGGAAGGTGTAGAACACTACACTACCTTTGGAGTTATTCACCTAGAGGTAGGGGATGCCCCTGATCTTGGATAGGTCAATATCCCGGATTGACTAGCGGAGGACGAGGAGAAGGAAAGAATAAATACTATAAGGTGAAGCGAGGAAGATTTGACATTGTCTCCAGCCGATATGTTATGTGGATCTAGAAGCACAACAGGCTGTACAGAAGATTGTTTCTGCCTAATGCAGGAGAACAGGTGGCATGTTTCCTTACATCCAGGGTTTGTAAAGTGCAATAGGAATAAAGATAAGTAAGAGTATATTTGTAATTACCATATGCTAACCCAAGTCCCGAATATTACATTTAACTCCTGACTGGTAGAAGGTCAATAATCCTTGTATATGTAACTATTGCAGACCATCCTGCTATGGGCTTGTAGCATTGGGGCAGCTGAAGACGAACAGTAAACACAATGCACAAGCACAGACAGTCTAGTAGTGATAAAGAATGAAAGACCCTAAGAACAATGGTAGATTCTCGTTTTCCCCTCAGGAAGTAAGACAACAAGCCACTATCAATCATCACTGCAATATACCCCTGTGGTTTTTGCTTAGAATAGTAAGCCACTTACATAACTTCCTTATTACTTGTCATACATCGCAAAAACTTGAGACACCAGTTTTTACAAAGCCATACCTATCCCTATCAAATATAACACGCAGAATCGAGGAACAACTAAAGTTATTACACCATCAAGGGGTGATTCAGCCAATCTATTTCCCCTTATTAATTCCCTTTGGTCCCAGTAATGAAAAGGATGGAGCATAAGGCTGTGCCTTGCTTTTCGTAGTTAAATGATAAACTAGTAGATGATAACATCCCATTCCTAATAGTCAAAGTATTTTACACGCAATTGGGTCATAGCAAGGTGTTCACATCCTTGATCTTCGCTCAGGTACATTCAGTACCACTTGACCCCGAGTCGCTGCAGAAATACTGCTTTTTGCCACCCCTTATGGTTTGTGGGAGTACACCGTGGTACAGTTTGTTATTAAAAACCGCACCAGTGCGTACCAAAGGATTATTCAACCGACTTTTGACAGGCCTAGTGGGCACAAGTGGCCCAGGTCTACCTATACCACATCATTGTTGCTTGGTCCTACCTTGATATTCCATGTTAGTGGTATCTCGAGAAAGTAATAAGTTCGATTATGGCGGACAGCATGCTGTCCCTTAGGATAGAATAAATGCCAGTTCTTTACTGAGAAGAAAGTGCCATAAACCTAGGACACATCAATTAGTTGCAGATGGCATCAAAGCCACAACCCAGAGAAATACAAAGACTGAAAACATTCAGTCCCAAAACGGTAAAAGAAGTACAAAGGTTTCCTAGGGTTTGTTAACATATTACAGAAAGTTTATTTACATCTTTTCTAAAGTAGCTGCACCTATTCACACGGAGCTATAACTGGGACTAGGAAAGGACCGAAAGCTAACTACCCAATAACGGATGGAATGATGATGCCCACCAAGCCTTCAGTGTCTTTTAAAGAAAAGCTCACAGATGACATTGACTCTAAAATTCCCTGATCCGTAACGACCTTCGTCTGACGACACGGATCGCGTCGATTTTTGTATTGGAGGGAGGCCGCTTACAACACGCCGATGAGGAAGGCAGATGAAAACCTTTGACGTACTGCAGTCGCGCATTAAATTCCGCGGAAATAAAGTACCGGCCGTGGAACGAGAGGCATTAGCAGTGATTATGGGCCTCTACAGTCAACAGACCTCTTAAACTTTTGAGTGTATAAAGTACATATATCAGATGATCCACAGACCGCTGTCTGGATATTGGAAGCTTAAAAGCCCAAGCAGGTAGCATAGCGGCGCTTGGCAGACACTTTTGAGTGAATACGATTTTGAGGTAGACATACTTACCGGGTAAGAGAACGTTATTGTGCCGATTATTTTCGAGTGATACAACAACAAGTAAAGTGCCGTACTAGAAAGAGAGATAGAATGGACGAGTCTTGGTCCCTAAGTAGTGACCTCAGGAGCTGGCAAGAACATTTAGATGTGGAACCTAGACGAGTTATTAGAAGCCAGATACCGGACACCGGAAGTGAGGGCCGGTGAAAGAAAGTATATGAAGCGAAGGTACAAGAGTAGAGTGGTATCGCGTACCAGGAAGTATCCGATAGACCAAATGAATGGTAGAAGGAGAATTTGCGTATACGCATTATAGCGACGCGTATGGTCGCGAAGCATCGTGCATAGTATAACTAAAGTCAACAATATTCCCCAGCATTGGCGATTGGCTCACCCTCGTTTTACGGCCGGCCACTGGGAGGCAAGACACCGTTGGCATAGGTGTAAAATTTTGCATACTGCCGGGACTGAGAGTCTCTATTACTAACTATTGCAAAAACTGTCCGTGTGTAGGAGCTGTAAAGCTACTAACCGTGCAAAGGGCACCATTAAGGGAGTATACCCGATAGTTTGGTACCCTATGAGAGGAGCCTTGGATCTCATAGGCCCAGTAAGTACCTCCCTCGAAGAAGGAAATAAGTATATTATTGACGGTCATAGACTTGATGACCAGGTACCTATTTGCCAGTTCTCCGTTGAATTCACAAGAGCGCTAGTTAAGTGGCACAGCTTTTTTACAGGCATGTAATATGTGCACGAAGAAGAGCACTCATAAGGTGCTCGTTTACAGACACATGGTGAAGTTTTAGATTAACAATGTGTTTTGAAGCACCTCTCAGAAATGTTAGGTATAAGACATCTTAATGACTAAACCATACCACCCCAGTAGTAAGGAATAATAAGAAAAGAGTAATGGGACGATATTAACATTTAAGAACACTAGGGAAGATAATAGAAGAGCTTGGGACAAATGGTTGCCTACAGCAACAACTGCCTATAATACTGCTATCACCGAGTCCATAAAAGACTCTCCTTCTTTCTCTATAATTTTGAGAGATGCAGGACGCCAAACGCAAACACTTGAGGCAACCTTGGCCCCTTTGTGACAACACCACAGATTACAGAAGAGAAACATGTTAATTTCCAAGAAGGTATACACCTAACCTCTGCCAGCATACCTAGAGGAGGGAAGACTTGCAAAGTAGAGGAGGTTTAAAAGGACCAAAATGCTATAAGTAGAAATAGATGGACAGAGTATATTTTAAGGATATACCGCAACCAGGAGAACCAAAGAAGTTGCAAACCTTTCTATGAAGGTCCTACCGAGCATAGATAAAGATAATGATGTTGTATTGAAAGTAAGAGAATTAGAGGGTAAAATTAAGTCAATACACACACACATGTTAAAGTAATACCTAGGATGTCTAGACATGGCAAATGTTAGGAATCATTTAACAAGCATTCCCCTGGTAAGCAAGGAGAAGTAGTATGTGATACATCCGCCCATAACTTGCCCACATATTGTGAGGCAGCAGCTATACTCCTGTTCTAGATGACTCAATACTACGAAGCACGCCTGACATATCACATACTAGCCAGTATGACATGCGGAGGTAATCCCGAAGAAATGATGCGCTAAATGATAAAAGTGATAATGAGTTCATAATCAGAAGCTCCTCTCTGCGCGGCGCCCATTACGATCAGGTACAAAACCGCCCCAGAATACCTTTCATATGGGCAACCGATTAGAATGACAGTGCGTCAGAGGGAGAAGTACAGAGAAGTATACATAAGGGATTTTGAAAAGTTCAATTGAAAATCAGTCGCCAGCCGTAAAGTAACGTAACGTGTCTCTCAATTTTGCAGTCTCTGGTATGACTCAATCTTTGGAAACCATTCACACACAGCACAAGACCAACCAATGAGAGCGGGATTGGCCCTTCACCTTCCCGGACCTTTTCGAATGCTAATTCACGGGGGGGCTTATATAGTTCAATCATGTGAAAACGATGCTGTCTTACACCCCATGATGATGCTTTAAAAATCCTGACAGCGCGGTATGTTGCATGGAGTATGGAAGCATAATTAATCGCTCATACCCAAACGGGTGATCTGCTTATTCTTACTGTTAGACGGGTTTTCACGGAGATTCAGTAAACTATTCAAGGAAGTCAAAGCATTCTTGACATCAGTGAGTGGTCGTGCTCCACACTCACGTTTATCGTCGCGGATCAAGCAAACTTTATTGGTTCCCTTGCTAATTACTTTTTGTACAGCGAACGCAGGAACAATTTGACCCAAAATACACAAGAACCTAGATAACCTTAAAGATCAATTGACGGAATCTGAAAGACAACGTTGAACATACATCATATATCCTTAACATAACGTACGAGACCTCCGAACAGTAATTCCGCTAATATCCCGTCAGAGACCGCAGCAGAAACAGCCGCTGATATTATGGATATTTCTATCAAAACCTTGGAAATAGCGGTGATTAAGTTGATAGAAACTATTTCATTAATCCAGTAGCATTGTCAGACCTGGACCTTGACTTCACTCAACTTTGAAAATTGTTTTATGAGATTCTACAGACGTATGCATCCCCCTAATTATTCCGGATGTATTAATTGTTAGATACTACTTAAGAAAGCTTTCACACTGAGGCTCCCATGGTGTTATTACCTGCGGAACCAGAATTTCTTTCCTTGTACACGGATATAAGTACTGTATTACTAGACGCACGGCCTTCAAAGGTTTCGCTTTGTTACTATTTGTTATACCTTATAGGTAGACCCTTCTGATTCTTTGAATGTTTTGAGATCATGCATTCCCTCCCAAATACCCTCCATCGCCTCTACTGCCTAAAGTATTCTTTGTACAAATAACACCTGATGCTAGATATTTGGCAGTATCAGCAGGACGGAACATGTAAATGTTGGTTACATAGATTTTGAGCGTTGGAGAGACATGACGCCTCTTCTCATTTGCCCCCCAAGGGTCCCAATTTATCGACAGATAAGTGTCTGTGAAATAAGTATCTTTCTAGGCCCCCAGATGCTGCTGCGCTCCTGTCCGAAACAGTTGGTGGAGAGGTTCCGGCCGACGTTCCACGCATACCTGCAGGATGGGCTTTCAACTGTGGATCAACCTACCACACTTACCTGGTTTGCCCATCCAGCTGCCTTACAGAAGTTCCTGCAGACTTAATCCAAGGCACAGGGATCCTCCATATTGGGCCCGGCTGTGCGTCCATGCCGATACCTTCACACGTT
>JACEEZ010018017.1:180000-192500 GCA_016584305.1 Chionoecetes opilio
CAGGAAAAAAAATGGCACAGGTAAAAAGGGCACAAAAAAAGGGGTAATAATGGCACAAAAAAAGGGCACAAGCAAAAGGCACTGTAAAAAGGGAAAGGAAAAAAAAAAAAAATGGCAAGGTAAAAAGGGCACGGTAATAATGGCACAGGTAAAAGGGCACAGGTAAAAATGGCCAGGAATAAGGGCCAAAAGGTAATAATGGCACAGGTAATAAGGGCACGGTAAAAATGGCACAGGTATAATGGAAACAGGAAAAATGGCACGGTAAAAATGGCACTGAAAAAATGGCACAGGTAAAAATGGCACGGGTACAATGGCACGAAAAAATGGAAAGGGGGCAAGGTAAAAAATGGACGGGTAAAAATGGAACAGGAAATAATGGCAAGGTACAAAGGGCCAGGTAAAAATGGCACTGTAAAAAATGGCACAGGAAAAAAATGGCACTGTAAAAAGGGCACAGGAAAAAAATGGCACAGGAAAATAATTTGCACAGGTAATAAGGCACGGTAATAATGGCACAGGAAATAATGGCACAGGAAATAATGGCACGGGAATAATGGACGGAAAAAATGGCACAGGTAAAAATGGCACGGGTAAAAATGGCACAGGTAAAAATGGCACAGGAAAAAGGGGGAAAAAAGGCCAAAAAAAATGGCACGGGTAATAATGGCAAAGGTAAAATGGCACGGGAAAAAATGGCCAGGAAAAAATGGCAAAGGAAAAAGGGCCATAAAAGGGAAAAAAAAAATGGCACGGGGGCCAAAAATGGCACGGGTAAAAATGGCACAGGAAAAAGGACAGTAATAATGGCAAAAGTAAAAATGGCACGGGTTAAAAGGGCCGGGCCCCCGAAAAAGGGCACGGGAAAAAAGGCACAGGAAAAAAATGGCCAGGAAAAAAATGGCACAGGAAAAAATGGCAAGGTAAAAAGGCACAAGAAAAAATGGCGGTAAAATGGCACAGGTAAAATGGCACGGGAAAAATGGCACGGGTTAATAATGCACAGGTAAAATGGCCAGGTAAAATGGCACGGTAAAAGGGGCACAGGTAAAAGGCACGGTAAAAGGCACAGGAAAAAATAAAGGCACAGGAAAAAGGCACGGTAATAAGGCACAGGTAAAATGGCACAGTAAAATGGCCGGTAAAAAGGGCACGGGTTAAAAATGGACAGGAAAAAATGGCACAGGTAATAATGGCCAGGAAAAAATGGCACAGGTAAAATGGCACGGAAAAAGGCACAGTAAAAAGGAAAAGGGTAAAAGGCACAGGTAAAATGGCACAGGTAAAAAGGGAAGGTAAAAATGGCACAGGAAAAGGCACGGTAAAATGGCACAGGAAAAAATAAAAAATGGCAAAAAAATATTTTTCCAGTAAATTTTTTATGGAAATTTTGTATAAAATTGGCAAAAGGTTAAGGAAAGGGCCATAAAAAGGGCCCCACAATGGAAACCCTGGCCAAATTTATTTCCTGTGCCATTTTCCGTGCCATTTTAAAACTTTTGTTTGGGCCAATTCCTTTGCCATTTTACCTGTGCCTTTTTACCTTCCCATTTTTTACCGTCCCATTTTACTTGCCATTTTTACCTGTGCCATTTTACCTTTCCCTATTACCTGTCCCTTTTTCCCTGTGAATATTACCTTTGCCATTTTGTACCTGTGCCATTTTTGGCCTTTTCCTTTTTACTGTCCATTTTACCTGTGCCATTATTCCCTTGCTTTTTGTCCTGTGCATTTTACCGGCATTATTACCTGGCCATTTGTACCTTGCCTTTATTCCCTGTGGCCCTTTTTTTTACCCTGTGCCTTTGACCTGTGCCATTTGTACTGGCCATTTTTACCTGTGCCATTTTACCTGGCCTTTTATTATTTTTTGCCATTAACCTTTGCCAAAAAAATTTTTTTAAAATTTTGGGGCCAAAAAATATTACTTTTTGAAATTTTTTTTTAAAATCTTTTTTTGCAATTTTTAAAAAACCTTTTTGTGCCAAATTTCCTGTTCCAAAAAAAAATTCCTGGGGGGCCCCTTTTTTTTAATTAAAACAGGGGGAAAAATTTTACCTGTGCCCCCCCCATTTTACCTTTTGCTTTGGGGGGAAAAAACCGGTGCCTTTATTAAGGGGGGGGATGTAGGGTCAAGGGGGGGACTGCTTTTTTGGGGGGGGGGAAATTTTTGGGGGTTTTATTTTAAGGGGGGGGTATTTTTACGGGGGGGGGCCTTTTTTTAATGGGCCCCCATTGGTACCGTCAATTTCCCTTCCTACCCTCCCATATCCTCCCATTTTATTTCCCCTTATTATTGGCTTTTACCCTTTCCCATTAACTGTTGGAATTTTTAAAAGGGGGGATGTTTTAGGACTTGTTCTTTTTTACTTTGATTTATACTTTTTTATTTGTCCCTTCTTTTTTTTTCTTTTGGATGTTTATTTTTTTTTTTTTTTTTTAGGGCATATTTTGTTTTGTACTGTGCATTTTTTTTCCCTAAACTCCTTTTCTTTAAAACAATTTTCCTTTCATTATTTTTTTCACTCCTCTTCCCCTCTTTTTTTTCCTCTCTCTCTTTTTTTTCCCCTCCTTCTTTTTTTCCCCATTTCCTTTCAATTTTTTTTTCTTCTCCTCTTCTCTCTCTCTCTCTTCCTCCCCTCTCTCTCCTCTCTCTCTCTCTCCTCTTCTCTTCTCCCTCCTTCCTCTCTCTCTCTCTCTCTCTCTCTCTCCTCTTCCCCTTTCCCCTTTTCTCTCTCTCCTTCTCTCTCCTCTTCTCTCTCCTCTCTCTCTCTCTCTCCCCCCCCCCTCTCTCTCTCTCTTCTCTCCCTCCCCCTTCATTTTCCCCTCCTCACGTTTCTTCTAGGAAACCAAATTTTAAAAATCCCTGTATCATAAACACCTGGATATGCTGACCTTTAATTATTTTATGTGGCCCTTTTAAATTTAATTGGATGGGTATCAAGGGGGCATTGACGGGTAAAGGGGTTAACTAAAAAAAATCTGGTAATTAATTTTTTGAAGATTTAAAATTTAATTTAAGTAAAGAGAGATTTAAATTTTTTTTTAAGAAGAAAAATATGGTGGGAAAGTGTTATTTTTTGTTTTTTGTTTTTTTTGTTGTTTTTTTTAACAGGTGTTTATTGGACATGTGTTGAAGATTAATTTTTTTGCTGGCTCAGTTTATTTTTTAAACTTAATTTTTGTTTGTTATTTTATTTTTTATTTATATTTTATTTTTTTATTTTTTTTTATTCTATATTTTTAGTTTTTTTTTTTTTTATTTTTTTTGATTGATGGTTTTTTTTTTTTTTTTTTTCTTCTTCTTTTTTATGATGGGGAAAATTTTTGTCATTCCAATTTTAAGAGTAGTTTTTCGTGTGTCTTTTTCTTTATTCGTCTTTGTTTAATCATTTCTTCTATTTTTTTTTTCTTCTTTGTTATAAGTTTAGGTTTTCCCTTTTGCTTTTCATCTTCGTTATTCATTATATATATATTTTTTTATTGACTCATGTACTATTCATTTATTTTCATATATTTGTTTTGGTGTGTAGCATATTTTAGTTTAATTTTGTGTGACCCAATTTAACGAGCCATGAAAGTTTTTCTGTCTGTCTTTTGTCTGAGTTCTGTCTGAACAACACCATAAAAAAAACCAATTACCACACTCTCACTCTCTCTTGTCTATTTTTTCTCTTTTAAATCTCCTCCCTCTCTCTCCTCCACACACACTTTTCGTCAGGCACATTTCCCCCTTTTTTTGGTACCACGACCAATCTTCACTCACAAAACCTTGTTTTCACTCCGCAGAAGGTGAGCTGGTACTGGCGGTGGTGGGGTCAGCAAAACGGCGGCCCCCCACGGTCCCCCACACGCGGGGCCCACGGACAACCCGGGCACGTTCATCCCCCTCCTGGTGGACGAGCGCCACGGGCCCCCACGCTGACGGCTCCCACGCCTTCAAAATTTGAGACTGGCAACGGATTCCGGGAGGAAAAAAGGGTATCCTAAGGGCCCGAAGGTGCCCTGGCGTCTTCGGAGGCTGGTCGTGAGTATTGGTGTTGCTTTGGGGGTTTTTGGGGTTTTTAGGTGTTGAGTGTTAAGAGTGTTTTAGTGTAGGTGATGTTGGTAGTGTTTCCTAGGGGTAGTGTTGTAGGTGTTGGTAGTTTGCTTGGGTGTTTAGTGATGATTTTTATATTTTTAATTTTTTTTTTTTGTTGGACCAATAGCGCTGGGTTTTGGAGAGCGGATGTTTGGGTTTACTTCGCCTGTTAGTGGGCAGGCTGGATTTTTTTAATAACACCTGTGGTTTTGGTAGGTCTCTTAAAAAAGTATTATTTTAAAGGGACTTAGTCTTAGGTGAAGTACCGTTTTCTTGATTTCGGATCTTTGTCAGCCATGGAGCCCTTTTGGCCCCATCAGGCCCCTAGCAGGGGTTTGGATGTTGTTTGGGTGTTGAGTGTTTTGTGTGTAGGGGTTGAGTATTGCATTGGGTGTGCAGTTTTGCAGGGTATGTAAATTTTGAAGGGTGGCAAAATTGGTATAAATGAAGTTTTTTGAGGGTTTTTGTTAAATGTATTTTATATTAGTGAATTTCAGAGACTTAAAAAATACAGTAAGGCACAGTCGAATATCAGTAAACCCCACACAATCTTATGTAACCCCAGAGTAGAAAGAGTAAAAAAAAAAGAGTGAAAAGAGAGAAAAAAAAGAAATAAGAAAAAGTAGAGAAAAGGGGGAAAAAAGATAAAGGGGTAGGGGAAATAAAAAAAGAGAAATGAGTAGAAAAAAGAGAAAAGGGATAAGTAAAAATTAAGAAAAGGAAAAAAGAAGTAAGGAGAAGAAAAGTAGAGAAAAGTAGGAAAAAAGTAAAGATAAGAAATTTAATGTATGTTCTTCTTTTTTTTTTTTTTTTGCTTCTAGTCTTCTATCAGTCATGTTTGGGCCTAAATTGAAAAAGACTCAAATTTAGTCTTGTACTACTTTTGGGGGCACGTGGGAAATGTAGTCGCAGTGGGGGGGTCGGGGCAAGGGTGCAGTGGGTGCAAAAGGACATGTGGGAGGGGTGTAGGAGATAGAGGGGCGGGGGAGATGGGGGGAAAAAGGGGGGGAAAATTAAAGGGTAAAGTTGGAAAGTGATACAAAGGGAAAGGGGATGGAAAATGAAAATTTGGATTTAAAATTGTTAGTTTTTGGTTAGAGAGGGGAGAGAGAGAGAGAGAGAGGAGAGAAAGAAAAGGGGGGAAGGGGAGAGAGAAGAGAGAGAGAGGAGAGAGAGAGAGAAGAGAGAGAAGGAGAGGAGAGAGGGAGAGGAGAGAGAGAGGAGAGAGAGCGAGGGCCCAGCCCCGGGGGAGGAGAGAGAGAGAGAGAGAGAGAGAGAAGGGGGAAAAAGAGAGAGAGAGGGGAGGAGAAGGGGAGGGGGAAGGAGAGAAAGGGGGGGGGAAAAAGGGGGGGTTTTGGGGTGGAGAGGTAAAAATTAGTTGGGGGGGAGGGGAGAGGGGAGGGGGAGGGGTGAGAGGGTTGGAAAAAATAGGGAAAAGGGAAAGAGAGAGGAGAGGGGAAGAGAGGGGAGAGAAGAAGAAAAGAGAGAGAGAGAGAGAGAGAGGAGAGAAAAGAGAGAAGAGAGAGGAGGAGAGAAAGAGAGAGAGAGAGAGAGAGAAAAAAAAAAAAACTGACAATATTTAATTCGTTTTTAAACACTTTTCAAACCCCTTCCTTCTCCTCCTCCACTAATAAAACTTAGCTCAACTGCCCCACCAATTTCTTCGGCCCTAGTAAACTTTTTTTTTGTGCGTTAGCTTTAGTTTAGAGTCTGTCTCCTTCAATCTTTCCTATAAAAATTTCCTGGGTTTTTCTATACTGCATGGGGTTTTTTTCCACTTTTTTCTGCCGGCCTCGGGCCCGGGGGGAAGTGGGTGGGGAGGAGCCTTCAACTTTCTATTCTTTACCTCTAACAGTAGAAAATAAGGGTAGAAATATCCACAGACAGCCTTGTTTGGCCGTAGGACTGGGGCTGTTCTTTTATTTGACCTTTGTATTCCCCTTTGTATTTTTTTTTTTTTTAATTTTTTTTATTTTTACCATTTTTTTTAATTTTTTTTTTTACCCTTTTTTTTTTTTTTTTTTTTCCCTCCCTCCTCCTTTCCTTCGTCTGGCGTGGGGCGTTTGTATAGTAATAAAATGTTGGGATTGCCAAAAAGGTCTAGATAGGATCAAAAATATTTATCTTATTCCCCCCCTCCACCCCCTTCCACCCCCTCCCCACCATCCTCACCTCACCACCAAAACCCCAACCCCCCCCCACGCTTCCCCTTTTCCCGGGGCGGGAGCCCGCGTCTTCACCTTCGAGGCTGACGAGAACGGTTACGCCCCGTCTCCAACCTCATCCCCACCCCCCACCCACTCCCCGCCCACGCTATTGAGCAGATCGAGTTCGCCCGCCGCAACCCCACCCCAGGGGCTCATCCAGGGCTTACCGTCCAGGGGATTACCGTCCAGGGATTACCGTCCCTTCTAGAACCCCAACAGACCCTCCTTCGTCGCCTCCTTCAGGAATTATTTATTGATTTTATTCGACTTTTTAATATGTGAAGAGAGAATGAAGAGAGAGGGAGAAATGAATGAGAGAATATCTGTTCTTCTTCCTCCTCCTCCTCCTCCTCCTCCTCTCCTCCTCCTCCTCCCTCCTCCTCCTCTCGCCTCCCTCCTCCTGAATCAAGTCGCATCCTGTATGATCAGTGCATACCTGTATGTATATATGTGCGCTTGACCCACACCACGCGCGGTTATGAAATTTTATAATGAAGCATTTGAATAATCTGTGGTTCTTTTGTCTGTGTCCACTTGTGTTGTGGTTGTGGTAGTAGTAGTAGTAGTAGTAGTAGTAGTAGTAGTAGAGTATTTAAGTAGTAGTAGTCAGTAGTGGTAGTAGTGGTGGTAGTAGTAGTAGTATAGTAGTCGTATAGTAGTGGTAGTAGTAGTAGTAGTGTGGTAGTAGTAGTAGTAGTGGTAGTAGTAGTAGTGTAGTAGTAGTGTAGTAGTAGTAGTAGTAGTAGTAGTAGTAGGTAGTAGTTAGTAGTGGTGGTAGTAGTAGTAGTAGTGTAGTAGTAGTAGTAGTGTAGTAGTAGTAGTAGTGGTGGTAGTAGTAGTAGTAGTGGTAGTATAGTAGTAGTAGTAGTAGTAGTAGTAGTATGTAGTAGTAGTAGTAGTAGTAGGTAGTAGTAGAGTAGTAGTAGTAGTAGTAGTAGTAGTAGTAGTGTAGTGGGGTAGTAGTAGTAGTAGTAGTAGTAGTGGTAGTAGTAGTAGTAGTGGTGGTAGTAGTAGTAGTGGTGGTAGTATTCGTAGTAGTGGTGGTAGTAGTAGTAGTGGTGGTGGTAGTAGTAGTAGTGATGGTGGAGTAGTAGTAGTAGTAGTGGTAGTAGTAGTAGTAGTAGTAGTAGTAGTAGTAGTAGTAGTAGTAGTAGTAGTAGTAGTAGTAGTGGTGGTGGTGGTGGTTGTAGTGGTAGTGGTAGTGGTAGTAGTAGTAGTAGTAGTGGTGGTGGTAGTAGTAGTGGTAGTAGTAGTAGTAGTAGTAGTAGTAGTAGTAGTAGTAGTAGTAGTAGTAGTAGTAGTAGTAGTAGTAATAGTAGTAGTAGTAGTGGTGGTGGTAGTAGTAGTAGTAGTAGTAGTAGTAGTAGTAGTGGTGGTGGTGGTGGTGGTAGTAGTAGTAGTGGTAGTAGTAGTAGTAGTAGTAGTGGTGGTGGTGGTGGTGGTAGTAGTAGTAGTAGTAGTAGAAGTAGTAGTAGTAGTAGTAGTAGTAGTAGTAGTAGTGGTGGTGGTGGTGGTGGTGGTGGTAGTAGTAGTAGTAGTAGTAGTAGTAGTAGTAGTAGTAGTAGTAGTAGTGGTGGTGGTGGTGGTGGAGGTGGTGGTGGTGGTGGTGGTGGTAGTAGTAGTAGTAGTAGTGGTGGTGGTGGTGGTGGTGGTGGTAGTAGTAGTGGTATCAGTAGTAGTAGTAGTGGTGGTGGTGGTGGTGTAGTAGTAGTAGTAGTAGTGGTAGTAGTAGTAGTAGTAGTAGTGGTGGTGGTGGTGGTTGTGGTAGTAGTAGTAGTAGTAGTGGTAGTAGTAGTAGTAGTGGTGGTGGTGGTGGTTGTGGTAGTAGTAGTAGTGGTAGTAGTAGTAGTAGTGGTAGTAGTAGTAGTAGTGGTGGTGGTGGTGGTTGTGGTAGTAGTAGTAGTGGTAGCAGTAGTAAGTAGGAGAAAAAGAATGCAGTAGTTTTAATAGTAAAAAAAAAACAGAAGAAAAATATGATGACGAGGATGAAAAGGAAGAAAAATGTGATAAAATAATATATAGCTAAATATAAAAGGAGAAATATAAAGGAGAAATATATATAGAGAGATGAAATTAGAAAATGATATAAATAAGAAGAGGTGATGAAAATGATGATAAAGATGAGAATCATGAAGAGATGAAGAGAAGGATGATGTAAGAATAAAGTAGGAAATAATATAAAAGGAGGAAGAAGAAGTCAGGATTTTGTGATAAAAAGATAGGATAAGGAGATAGATGTTGATAAGAGTATTGACGAATGGAAAGAAAGGATGAGAGAGAGAGAGAGAGAGAGAGGAGAGAGAGAGAGAGAGAGAGAGACGAGAACGAGAGAGAGAACGAGACGAGAGAGAGAGAGAGAGAGAGAGAGAGAGAGAGAGAGAGAGCGTGAAATATGACAAGTAACTAATGGGAAAGTTAATAAAATAATCATAATAGTTACGTAACAATAAAAAAAAATATCAAGAAAATTTAGAAGACTGCAAAAGAGAAATAAGAAAAAAAACAAGTAATAAAAAATAAGATGCATTACAATTTCACATAGTAAGTCAAAATAAAATAAAAATAAGGAAAATAGAAATAAGTAAAGAAAAGTAAAAAAAAAAATTCCCACTAAAAATTCCCACTAAAAACTCCCACTAATAATTCCCAATAAAAATTCCCAATAAAAATTCCCAATAAAAATTCCCACTAATAATTCCCACTAAAAATTCCCACTAAAAATTCCAACAAAAAATTCACACTAACAATTCCCACTAAAAATTCCCACTAAAAATTCCCACTAAAAATTCCCACTAAAAATTCCCACTAAAAATTCACACCAAAAATTCACACTAAAAACTCCCACTAAAAATTCCCACTAAAAATTCACATACAACAAAATAACAAAAAGTATAAACAAAAACAATAGACAGTGAAAATAGAGCTAAAAACCATGAAATAAAAATGCTAAAAAGTTAAAAATATATAACAATTCTAGAAACGATAAAAATATAAAACATAAAAATATAATATACAGGACAGACAGACAGACAGGCAGAAAAAGAAATACACATTATCAAAAAATCGTGAGGAGGGAGGTGGTTAACAGGTCACGTGATCCTTGATCGTGTGTGTGTGTGTGTGTGTGTGTGTGTGTGTATGTGTGTGTGTGTGTGTGTGTGTGTGTGTGTGTGTGTGTGTGTGTGTGTGTGTGTGTGTGTGTGTGTGTGTGTGTGTGTGTGTGTATATTTATGTAAGTAAGCGAAAGTGTTTTGGGATTCAGTAAGAGAGATAAAAATTGTAGTTTATCATTAGTAGTAGTACCGTAGATAACACTATAGTCGCCATAGTACACTAATGTCGCCAGGCGCCATATATTACGAATTTCACCACTAAAGCATCACTACAGACTTGTATGTGCCACTAAAGAGGAATGTACAGTAGTTTATGTTATGTACCTGTCTTCAGTGACACATACAAGTCTGTAGTGATGCTAATATTCGTAATATATGGCGCCTGGCGACATTAGTGGACCGTGGCGACTATAATTTTATCTACGGTAGTAGTAGTAGTAGTTCAGTTCAGTTCAGTACATTTTATTTTCGTAAGAAACTTACATAGTACGTAGAGTAGACGCACGAGATATACAATAAGAAAAAATAAATGTTATTGTTATATACAAACAGCATACTTTGCACATACTTATATGATAATTTTTTCAAGTATGTATTTTTATGTGTTTCACCTTAAGATATCAAATTAAAAATCTCATACATCTATAATAATATAAGCGAAAGTGTGTCTGTCTGTCTGTCTGTCTGTCTGTCTGTCTGTCTGTCTGTCTGTCTGTCTGTCTGTCTGTCTGTGTGTGTGTGTGTGGTATAGGTTCCGCCCCCCGTGGCGCAATCACCTCATATGGCACATTTTTGGAACCGGGTTGACCAGGGGAAGGTCATAAGCCCACTGATGAGATGATTCGATCACTTTTTTTTTTCTTTTTTTTTTAGCAGCCTATTAGCGATAATTGTGAAAAAAAAAGTGGGTTGCGAGAATTGAGGAAACCTTGATGTAGGGTGATGGGTAATGGGTGAGTGAATGGGTGGGGTGATGGGTAATGGGTGTGGGGTGATGGGTGAGTGAATGGGTGGGGGGTGATGGGTTGGGGGTTGTTGTTGTTGTTTGTCTATCGGGCCTCCAGCAGGGGAGGACCACGGGCTAGCTTGAGCCCGTCAGAGAGATGCTTTGATGTCGCAGAGGTGGAGTGCGTTGATCGGTGGCAGCCTAGTGCGGCAGCGCGGCGGCGCTAGGCTGCGGGCAAAAAGACGGGAGGCGAGGGGCATGGCCACACTCGCCGTTCCCGGAAGAGAGGAGAGTGTCCGTGCTGCTGGCGTGCGGCACGAGGTCTGGCTTGTCCATCCTGACGAGGAGTGCGGGGCACTCAGCAGGATACACTCTCCGTGTGGGGGGGGCGCAGCAGGCTGCTACGCGTCGGGGATGAGGGGGAAGAGTGGCCATGAGGGGGCTGCCCGGCCCGCTGCCATGGGGGTTGGCTTGTTATCCCAGCCAGGAGCTCCGGTAGGCGGTGACTGCTGGCTCCAACTCTGGGGGTTGGGGGTGATGGGTGATGGGTGAGGGAATAGGTGGGGAGTGATGGGTAATCTATAATAATATAAGCGAAAGTGTGTCTGTCTGTCTGTCTGTCTGTCTGTCTGTCTGTCTGTCTGTCTGTGTGTGTGTGTGTGTGTGTGTGTGGTATAGGTTCCGCCCCCCGTGGCGCAATCACCTCATATGGCACATTTTTGGAACCGGGTTGACCAGGGGAAGGTCATAAGCCCACTGATGAGATGATTCGATCACTTTCTTTTTTTTTTTTTTTTAGCAGCCTATTAGCGATAATTGTGAAAAAAAAAGTGGGTTGCGAGAATTGAGGAAACCTTGATGTAGGGTGATGGGTAATGGGTGAGTGAATGGGTGGGGTGATGGGTAATGGGTGTGGGGTGATGGGTGAGTGAATGGGTGGGGGGTGATGGGTGATGGGTGAGGGAATAGGTGGGGAGTGATGGGTAATGGTAAATATAAGCGAAAGTGTGTCTGTCTGTCTGTCTGTCTGTGTGTGTGTGTGTGTGTGTGTGTGTGTGTGTGTGTGTCTGGTATAGGTTCCGCCCCCTGTGGCGCAATCACCTCATATGAAACATTTTTGGAACCGGGTTGACCAGGGGAAGGTCATAAGCCCACTTATGAGATGATCCGATCACTTTTTTTTTTTTTTTAGCAGCCTATTAGCGATAATTGTGGAAAAAAGTGGGTTGCGAGAATTGAGGAAACCTTGATGTAGGGTGATGGGTAATGGGTGAGTGAATGGGTGGGGTGATGGGTAATGGGTGTGGGGTGATGGGTGAGTGAATGGGTGGGGGGTGATGGGCTGGGGGTGATGGGTGATGGGTGAGGGAATAGGTGGGGGGTGATGGGTAATGGTAAATATAAGCGAAAGTGTGTCTGTCTGTCTGTCTGTCTGTGTGTGTGTGTGTGTGTGTGTGTGTCTGGTATAGGTTCCGCCCCCCGTGGCGCAATCACCTCATATGAAACATTTTTGGAACCGGGTTGACCAGGGGAAGGTTTTAAGCCCAATTATGAGATGATCCGATCACTTTTTTTTTTTTTTTAGCAGCCTATTAGCGATAATTGTGAAAAAAAAGTGGGTTGCGAGAATTGAGGAAACCTTGATGTAGGGTGATGGGTAATGGGTGAGTGAATGGGTGGGGTGATGGGTAATGGGTGTGGGGTGATGGGTGAGTGAATGGGTGGGGGGTGATGGGTTGGGGGTGATGGGTGAGGGAATAGGTGGGGGGTGATGGGTAATGGGTGAGTGAATGGGTGTGTGGTGATGGGTAATGGGTGAGTGAATGGGTGGGGGGTGATGGGTAATGGGTGAGTGAATGGGTGGGGGGTGATGGGTAATGGGTGAGTGAATGGGTGGGGGTAATACATACATTTCTACATCCATGATTTCAAGAAAGTTAGAAGGGGCTATCTGGAGAGTCCGTGTTTGGTGGGCCGAAGGCCCACCACCAATAGCCCTCCGCAGGAGCTAGCCAAAAAGTCCGCCCGGAGGGCGGCTTTGCGGCTAGTGTACAAATAAAACAAAATGTATGAATAGGCTAACCATTAAAATCAATTGATATAAATTAAAATGATCTATAAAGTATATATATATACAAAACTAAAATATGTAA
>JACEEZ010018017.1:200000-215000 GCA_016584305.1 Chionoecetes opilio
CTCTCTTTTCTCTCTCTCTCTCTCTCTCTCTCTTCTCTCTCTCTCTCTCCTCTCTCCTCTCTCTCTCTTCTCTCTCTCGTCTCTCTCTCTCTCCCCTTTTTCCTCCCCCGCCTCCCTCACTTTTCCCGCGTTTTTTGTGCATGCTGTTCTTGCGTCATCTCTTGGCCGAAGGGATTGTTACCTCTTGTTCTGACTATGAAAGAGTGTGTGTAGGTGTGTGTGTGTGTGTGTGTGTGTGTGTGTGTGTTGTGTGTGTAAGTTGTTATTGTTATGGTAATTTCCCTCTTCCACTATCTCCCTTTCCTTTCCCTCTTCGTCCCTTCACACATGTCTCATCACTCCTCCTTTCCCTTCCTCAGGTCCTCTCCATCCTCCTCCTCGTGGCTGCGGGGTCCATGGCGCGGCCCCAGTACCCAAGGCCGCCCCCGGGTAGTGCCCCTGGAGGCATCGCAAGCTCCTTCAGACCACCACGCCCTCCCCAACCAGGTAGCGCCCCTGGAGGCATCGTCAGCTCCTTCAGACCACAACGCCCACAACAAGGCTTCGGTCCTCCTCCTGGTAGTGCCCCTGGAGGCATCGTCAGCTCCTTCAGACCTCAGACCCTTCAACAAGGCTTCGGTCCTCCCCCTGGTAGTGCTCCTGGAGGCATCGCAAGCTCCTTCAGACCACCACGCCCTCCCCAACCAGGTAGCGCCCCTGGAGGCATCGTCAGCTCCTTCAGACCACAACGCCCACAACAAGGCTTCGGTCCTCCTCCTGGTAGTGCCCCTGGAGGCATCGTCAGCTCCTTCAGACCTCAGACCCTTCAACAAGGCTTCGGTCCTCCCCCTGGTAGTGCCCCTGGAGGCATCGTGAGCTCCTTCAGACCTCAGGTTCCTCAACAAGGCTTCGGTCCTCCTCCTGGTAGCGCCCCAGGAGGCATAGTAAGCTCCTTCAGACCTCAACCAAGCCCCTTCAGACCTCTCGGACCTGTAGGCTCTGGTCTTCGCCCCGGAGTTGCCCCAGGGGAGGCCAGACCTCAACCAAGCCCCTTCAGACCTCTCGGACCTGTAGGCTCTGGTCTTCGCCCCGGAGTTGCCCCAAAGGCGGCCAAACCTCAACCAAGCCCCTTCAGACCTCTCGGACCTGTAGGCTCTGGTCTTCGCCCCGGAGTTGCCCCAGGGGAGGCCAGACCTCAACCCAGCCCCTTCAGACCTCTCGGACCTGTAGGCTCTGGTCTTCGCCCCGGAGTTGCCCCAGGGGAGGCCAGACCTCAACCAGCCCCTTGGGACCTCTGGGAACTGTAGGCTTGGTCTTCGCCCCCCGGGGGTGTTTGCCCCAAGGAAGCCAGTACAGACCCTCCCAAGGCCCGTCATCCCCATCCGGGTGGACAGCGCGAGGGCCCCCACGCTGACGGCTTACGCCTTCAACTTCGAGACGGGCAACGGCATCCCCCGGGCAGGAACAAGGGTTCCTAAAGGGCCCTGAAGGGCGCAGTGGGTCTTCTGGAGGTGTCGGAGTTTTGATGTTGCTTTGGGTGTTGTGGTGTTGTAGGTGTTGGGAGTTAAGAGTGTTGTAGGTGTAGGTGGTGTTGCTTTGGGTGTTGTAGTGTTGTAGTTGTAGGCGTTGGTATAGTAGGTGTTGAGAGTGTAGTTAGTGTTGCGAGTGTAGGTGTTAAGAGGGTAGTTAGGGATTGGGGGTCACTCCATTTACTCCAGACACTCCACTTACTCTATTCTACTCTATCCATTCACTCTTCTCATAGCTGGTGGGGGGGGGAGAGTCAGTCGGGGTCATTATATAAAACCTCCTGACTCTCCGCCTCTCCCCGACCTCGCTCCCCCAGCCCCCCCCACCGCCAGCCCCGACTTAAACATGAGCAAGGCCGAATTTTCCGTTCCGTGATAAGATGAAGCGAAAATATAGCAAAAAAAATATAGGTGGGGCAAAACAGGTAAATCTCAAGCTAGAAATACTACTTTTGTATGACGCAAGAATTGGTGCAGAAAAAAAAGGTGGATTCAATATTCTCTCTCTCTCTCTCTTGATGCAATATGAGTTAGAGCAAAAACAAAAAGGAGTGCATGATAAAGTGTACTCGTATTGTTGTTGTTCTATAATGAAAGGTTTTTTTGAGTGCCTGATGAAAAAACTTTAAAGGGGGAACGAGGGAAAGAAGAAGGAGAAAAGGGGGAGGAGAGAGAGAGGGGAGAGAGAGAGGGGAGAGGGGGAGAGAGGGGGGAGGGAGGGAAAGGGGGAAGAAGAGAGACTGGGACGAAAAAAGAATGATTGAAGGGAAGCATAAGAAGTAGGTTTACAGTCAAATGACCTTGTGTGTGCGTGTGTGTTTGTATTTTGGTTTTGTGGGGTGTGTGGAGGGGAGAGAGGAGAGAGAGAGAGGGGAGAGGAGGGGAGAGAGAGAGAGAGAGGAGAGAGAGGAGAGAGAGAGAGAGAGAGAAAAGAGGGGAGAGAGAGAGAGGAGAAAAGAGGGGGAGAGGGGAGAGAGAGAGGAGAGAGAATACAGAAGCTGAAGCAGACAGGAAAAAAATAATGCTTGAGTCCAAATATCAAAAATTTCTCTGGTAACCATCCTAATCATTCCTCCTCCTCCACCTCCTCCCCCTCCTCCCCCTTTCCTCCTCCTCCTCCTCCTCCTCCTCCTCCTCCTCCTCCTTCCCCCTTCCCTTCCCCCTCCTCCTCCTCCTTCCCTCCTTCCTCCTCCTCCTCCTCCTCCTCCTCCTCCTCCTCCTCCCCTCCTCCTCCTCCTCCCCCTCCTCCTCCTCCTCCTCTCCTCCTCCCTCCTCTTCCTCCCCTCTCCTCCCCTCCTCCTTTTTCTCCACCTCTTCCTCTACCTCGTCCTCAACCTTTCCCAAAAACTTCCACCACCCTCTTCCTTACCCTTCCTCCTCTACCACCCTCCTCGTCCTCGTCCTCCCCCCTCCTCCTCCACCCCCTCCTTCCCTTTTTCCTCCCTCCTCCTTCCTCCTCCTCCTCCCCCTCCTCCTCCTCCTCCTCCTACTCCTCCTCCTACCCCCCCCCCCCCCCCACAGCTTCACCTTCCCCGACGGCCCCCCGGTTTTGTTTACCTTCGTGGCGGACGAGAAGGGTTACCGCGTGGAGTCTGACCTGCTGCCCACGCCCCCCCCGCTGCCCGCCCACGCCATTGCACAGATCGAGTTTGCCCGCCAGCAGAAGGCGCAGCAACCACAGTCCTATCGCTCCTAAGGGCCTCCTCCTCTTCTTCCTCCTACTCCTCCTCTTCCTCCTCCTCTTCCTCCTCTTCTCCTGCTCTTCTTCTAGTCTCCTATCGCTCCTAAGGTCCTCCTCCTCCTCCTCCTCCTCCTCCTCCTCCTCCTCCTTCTCAGCTTTTCTATATTGCATGGTATCACTTCTTTTCCGGCCAGCTTCGGCTGGAGGGATGGGTGGGTGGGGAGGAGCCTTCTACTTCCTATCCTTTCTCTCTTATTATCTAGTTAGTGTAGTGTAGTTAAAGCAAACAGCCTTGTAAGGACCTATCGGTCTGTTGCTGTTTGTGTTTCCTTTGTATTCCTTTGTATTCTCCTCCTCCTCTCCTGCTCTTCTTCTAGTCTCAGGAAAACAGCCGTTCTCCTGAAAAGAAAAAAAGAAGTAATGTGTATGTCTTTCTTTGCTTGTTTTTTTATGTAATACATTTCGAAAATAAAATGGAAAACAAGAAAATACAAAACATATTCATCTAACTAAATATTCGATGTGGAATTTTTTCTTTTTTTTCTTAAGGGAACGTTGGTGTGTGTGGCAAAGGGGGTAAATTTAATGTTTTCTCTCCCTCGCTCCCCTTTCATTCCCCTTCCTACTCATCCCTTTCCCTTTCACCCCTTCCCAAATTCTCTCTCCCTCTACCCCTCCTTCCTCCTATTCTTCCCTTCTATATCTTCCTTCTATTCTTGCCTTATATTTTGCAAGGACTCTAATTTGATTTTGATACAAGTCGTTTCCAGTGGGACTCGTGGGCTTGTGAAGTGGGGGGGAAGGTGTGGGGGGAGGAAGGAGGAGGAGGAGGAGGAGGGAGGAGGAGGAGGAGGAGGAGGAGGAGGAGGAGGAGGAGGAGAGGAAGAAGAGGGGGAGGAGGTGGTGGAGGAGGAGGGGGAATAGGAGGAGGGTGGCAGAGTAGGAAGGGTAAGGAAGATAAAGCGCATTTTCGTGACGTTCACCGCCCTGGTTCAGTCCAGTCCGGAACGGGTCAGGGTGGACTGATGGTCGCGAAAATACATCGAAACTGGCTCCGTCCTGTTCGTCGTTCCTATTGGCTGGGGGATCGAGTGGGCGGTCCTCCGGGCAGAAATGCAATATAGTGTTGTTGACGGTACATTAATTTCCCAAGATGTTTCAGCAAATTGCGAATATTGTAATTTTTCGTGAAATTACTTTAGTCTTATGGTCGGCCATCATGGTGTTTCATGTCTTATCAGCAGCACGAGAAGCTCCTGGTCGTCATCCCCGCTGACTGTATTGCGCATGCGCCAGTTCTTCCCACACTGGTCCAAGGTGGTCCTGCTCTCTGGGCTGGACCGGACTGGACTGGGCTAAACCGTTCCAGACTGCCTTGCAAAAACAGTGGCCGCCCGGGACTAGCCCAGTCCAGACCGGGCCAGAACGGCCGCGAAAACGCGCTAATAGGGTGGTGGAAGTTATGGGAAAGGTGGAGGACGAGGTAGAGGAAGAGGTGGAGAAGTAGGAGGAGGTGGAAGAGGAGGAGGAGGAGGTGGGCAATTTTTTTTTCTATTTCTTTCTGGTATTTCTGTACTCGTCTTTATTTATTCAGTTTTTTTTTTTTCATTTCCTCATTTCATTAATATAATTTTTACATACAGTTATTACATATGAACACAAACAACAAACGATATAGAAATAACGCAAAATGCTAATATAAAATACGTCACACTGGCCTTCAAAACCTCTACCGATCACATATGGGAATATGAGACATAGAAGAAAATGAGAGAATATGAGAAATGAGGAATAAGGAAAACTGGTTCAAAAAATAGGGTGGTCAATTATTAGAATGGACTCAGTCGTGGGATAGTTAGTGCGGAGTCAATAGGAAGTTTTAAAAGGAGGCTGGACAGTTTCATGGATGGGGATGAAATATGGATGGTAGGTGCTATAGTGTTAAGTATCAGGAACTACCACGTGTATATGTAGGTCTCACGGCCTCTTGTAGCTTCCTTATTTTCTTATGTTCTTATGTTCTTATGTTTAAAAGAAGGCTAGACAATTTCATGGATGGGGATGTAAGGTGGATGTAGGTAGTGTTAAGTATCAGGAACTACCACGTGTAGGTCTCACGGCCTCTCGTGGCTTCCTTATGTTCTTATGTTCTTATGGGAGCACGAAGCAGCAACCTTGAATATAAAGAGGATCAGATCGGAATAAGTAGTGTTGGTATGCCTGAGTAGAATCCTGAGTAGAGTTACGATACAAAGATACATTCCATTATAGTCTCTATTTTAACGTCAACGCTACAGATAGATAGATAGGTCGATAGATATTTTATTGACCACAACAACATGCACATCAACTTAGTAAAACTACATTGAATTTTGGGTCCAATCCAATTCTTAAACACAATATTCTTAATTTACCAAAAGAAAAGTCAAAGTTACCAATGACAAATATGGTGAACACAAAAAAAAAAAATTATATATATATATCTAAGCACCATAACATAAATAAAAAAGAAGAAGATACATTCCTTTATATTTCCACGCAACAGAGACACATTCCTTTATGTTTCCACGCTACAAAGATACATTCCTTTGTATTTCCACGCTACAAAGATACATTCCTTTATATTTTCTCTAGTCTCACACCCATGACCTTTGCAGCGACATATACTGATGCCTGTGTGTTGTATAAGTTCCAGGCAGTCTGTGTGTGTGTGTGTGTGTCTGGCAGCCTCGTGTGTGTCTTATTTACATATAATAGCAAGGAAAATAAGAAGATTGGGTCCGGGTGGTCTCGGTGTAAATGTACTAATGTCTCGGTATTCGTGTAAAATTTGAGCTCCTGTTTTTCTGGTTTTATTTATTTATTAGACTTTATTATTATTATATTATTATTATTATTGTTATTTTATAGATTTTATTCGGTGTTATGATTTCATTGTTTTTTTTCTTCACATTTTATTGATTATTATGTGTTTTATTTGTGATTTTTTATTTTTTTTTATTTATTATTTTGGTTTGTTAGCGGTTTTTAATTTTTTTTATTTATTATTTTGTGGGGGTTTTGCGTTTTTTTTTTTTTTTATGATTTTAGGTTTATTTGAGTTTTTTGTATCTTTTTATTTATTATTTTGCTTCATTTTTATTCATTTGTTTTTTTGGCATATAATATTTTATCTATTATTTTGTATCTATCTTATATCTATCGTGCGTTCCCTTAGCTATAAATAAATCATCGGGTGAAGGGGGAAAAGGGATGAAGGGCTTAGGGTCGGGGGAAAAGGGGAGAAGGGGGGGAAGGGGGGGGGGGAGGGAAAAAAGGGGGGGGGAAAAAGAAAAGGAAAAAATTTACGCCCAACATCCCTTTGTAGTGATGTTTTCCCCCCCCCCCCCCCTCCTAAAAAAATAAAAAAAATAAAAAAGTTATAGAAAAGTAATTTTAATAAATGGGCCAGTTATTTTCTAAAAAATTAAAGATTGGTTTTTTATTTTTAATTGTTATTACGTTTAAATTTTATTATTATTAAAATTTTTAAAGTTCTCACGAGGGTTCTTTTCCAAAAGGAGAGAGAGAGGGGGAGAGAGAGAGAGAAGGAGAGAAAAGGGGGGAGAGAGAAGAAAAATAGAGAGAGAGAAAAAGAGAGGGGGAGGGGAGGGGAGAGAGAGAGAGAGGGGAGAGGGGAGAGAGAGAAGAGGGGAGAGAAAAGAGAGAGAGAGAGAAAAGAGAGAGAGAGAGAGAGAGGGGGGAGAGAGGGGATTTAGAGAGAGAGGGGAGAGAGAGAGAGAAAAGAGGGGAAAGAAAAAAGACAGACAGACGGGACGGGGAAACAGAGACCAAATTTGGGGCCTCGAGAAATAAAAATTTTTAATGTTACCTCTTTTTCGACAACAATGTAATTTTCGACTCCTTTTACACCCAAATTTCAACCCCCATAAATTTGCGCCCCCCTGGAAGGATTAAAAAAGGATTAAAAGGAAACACAAACAGCAACAGCCCGATAGGTCCTTAAAAGGCTTGTTTGCTTTAACTACACTACACAAAACTAATGATAAGAGAGGGAAAAGGATGGGAAAAGGGGAAGGCCCCTCCTATAGGGGGGAGGGAGGAGGAGGGGGGGAGGAAAAGGAGGGGGGAAAAAAGGGGGAGGAAAAATGAAAACCCCCCTTTGGGGGTATTTGGGGGGGGGGAAAAAAAAAAAGGGCGAATAAAAGGAAAAATAAAAAGAAGGGGAAGGAAAGGGGGCACTTTTGGGGAGCGGGAGGGGGGGAGGGGGAAAGGGGGGGGGGCTTTTGGGGGGGGGGGAGGAGGAGGGGGGTTTTTTCCCCTTATTGCGTGTGAAAATAATAAATATAAAAAGAAATAGGTAGGCATTGGGTTTTAAATCACCATTATCATTTTTTTTTTTTTTCTTCGTTCCGTCTTCCTGTTTTGGGAGGAGAGGGGAAAGGTTTTTTATGAGTGTAAAAAGTGTGTTCGCTTGATTGATTTTCCGTGTGTGTGTGTTTGTGTGGGGTGTGTTTGTGTGTGTGTGTGTGTTTTGGCAATGGGATGTGAACGCAAGGGCAAGAAGATGATGTTGTGTGTGGTGTGTTTTTGTGTGTTTTTTGTGTGTGCGTGTTTTTGGGGGGTCCCTGAAGAGCTTTGAGAGAAAATTTAAAGTTTGGGCAGGTAGAAAAAAAAAAAAAAAAAAAATTGTTACTCGAAATTTGTTTTTTATGTTTCCTAAACCCCCCTTTGTAGTGGCAAAAGGCCTTTTGGGGATTAAATTTAAAGGGTTTATTTCTAAATTGTAAACTTTTTTATTTTTTTTCTTCTCCCCTTCGTTTTCCAACAATGGGTTCAGATTCGGGGTTTAAACCCACTGAAATAAACCCCTTTTTTTCACCTTAAAGGGTATTTGGGTTCAGATTCGTGTGTTCGAAGTTTAAAGTAAACCCCTTTAAAAACCATCGCTTTCACCCCTTTGGGATACGCTATTTTGAGGCTTTGGGGTGCGGGGTGTGGAAAAGGGGCCCGGGGAAAAAAGGGTTTTTTAGGGGGGTTGGGCAGGGGCAGGTTTGTCGCAAGTCAGACAAAAAACCCTCTCGAGTTTTCTCCGGGTTTTTATTGGTGGCGGGGGGTGGTGGAAGTGTACTGGACGTGGGGGACGCTCAGCAAATCTTTTCAGCGGCCTAGGGGGGGGAAAGTATCCGTCGGGAGCCCCGGGGGGGAAAACCTGTCCCCGGGGCCGCCGTGGGAGACCCCGGGCGCCTTTTTGCGGCGGGCAAACTCGATCGGGTCCCTGGCGTGGGCGGGCACGGGTGGGGCGTGGGCGCAGGTCAGACTCCACCCCGGAAAACCGTTCTCGTCCCCCCACAAAATTTAAAACAGGCGGGCTTTGCCCCGTGGGGAAAGGGTGAAGCTGAAACACAGATTTGCCTTAGTACGGGGGGGGGGAAAAGGGGTTTGGGGTTTTGGGGGCCATTATTTTGGGGCTTTTGGACAAAAGTATACTCACACCAGCTGCCCTGGGACCCACGGCGCCTTTGGGGGTCCCCCTGGGGGAAACCCGCTCCTGGGGGGGCGTTTTCCCCGTTGCCAGTCCCCCAAGTTGGAAGGCGTAGGACCTCACCCGGGGGGCCCCGTCGCGCTCTTCCCCCAGGAGGGGGGGATGACGGGCCTTGGGAGGGTCGGTACGAGTCCTGGCTGGGGAAAAAGCCGCCCCCAAAACGGGCCTGGGGAAAGCCATCGAAGCCGCCGAAGTTTTTCAAAGTGAGGGGCCCAGCTGCCGGGGTGGGGCAGCCGTTTCCCCTTTGCCGACGGGTTTTAAGGCAGCTTGGGGTGGGCCCGCCCCCCAAAAAAGCAAAAAAAACACCGCCTTCTGGGGAGCAAGATTTTGGAAAAAACACCCACACCTCCCTCCCTCCCTCCCCCCCCTCTTCTGCCCTTCCCGGGCCAGAAGCCCAACCCTCCCCCGGGACATGCCTAAAATAAAAGGGGAAAGGGACGCTTTTTTTGGGGGGGGAGAGGGGGGCAAGGGAGGAATTTACAGGGTTTGAGGCCTTAGCCCTTTCATACCATTTAATGCGTTTTATTACTCGCTTTTGGGATTTTTGTTTATTTAAATGTTATATTATCCCCATTTCTTCCCGTTTCTTTTTGTCATTTGCTGTGAGTTCCAAGTTATTTGATCAAGTTTTTCCTGTATTCGCTTTGTTATACGCACGTTGGGATTTGTGAATTATGTTTTTTAATAGAAAATATTATTTTATTAAAGAATAATTAAATTTTAAAAATTTTGAATAACCCACGTACGAAATGTAATTTGTAAAAGTTCCCATTTGTAAAAACTTTTTAGGGTAAGAGCGCCCGGGGAAAAGGGATCAGCGTTGGAAAAGGCGGGGTCCCCTGAAAAATTCGGGCCCCTTTTTTCCAAATTTTTCAAATATCATTCATATTGTAAACACTTACTGAGTTACCCCTGGTTTTAGAATTTTTGCCCGGTTGAAACCCCTTACGGCCCCAAAAAACTTTTTGGATTATTTAAATTTCCTTTACTTGGCGTCCAAGACTAAAAAGGGGGACAGCTGGGTTTTAAAAGTTTTGAAATAAATATATTGTTCGTTTATTATTTTGGGTTAAATTTTAAGGGGTTTTTTTAACCTTTTTGTTTTTAGTTTAAACCTTTTTTTATGATGGTTATGTTAACAATCAAATAGTAGTGAGGGTTAATGCTTATATGATATAGTTTAAATTTCTGCTATGTAAGTTTTCTATTTTAGCTTTGTGGGGGGGCCTGTGACGTGTTAAATTTTTGGGATTTGGGGGGGGATTGTGAAACTTATTTTTAACCCGTTGAGGTTTCCCCGTGATTTTCAGTGGGTATGTTTATTATCAGGGGGCTAATGTGGCCCCGGGCCTACGGTTGGGAAAATCTATATTAATAAAAACGAAAAATGTGTCTTTTCTGGGGTGGTGGGGTGTGTGTGGGGGTATAGGGTTTCCCCCCCCCGTGGGGCAATCCCATCATATGGCAAAATTTTTGGAAACCCGGGTTTTACCAGGGGAAAGGGTTTTTAAAAACCCCCTTAGAGAAAGAAACCGATCACTTAAAAAAAAAAAAAAAAAAAACAGCCCATTAGCGAGAATTGTGGAAAAAAAAAAAAGGGGGGGTGAGAATTGTTGAAGGAAACCCTTTATGAGGGGGAAGGGGAATGGGGATGAATGGGGGGGGTGATGGGGAAGGGGGGTGGGGTGATGGGTGAGTTTAATGGGTGGGGGGTGTGGGTGGAAAAAAGGGGGAGGGGGAAAAGATGGGGAGTGTAGGTTGGGTGAGTTAAAGGGGGTTTTTGGTGATGGGTAATGGGTTAGTGAAGGGTTTGGGGGGGATGGGTAATGGGTGATGGGTGGGGGAATAGATGGGGAGTGATGGGTAATGGGTGAGTGAATGGGTGTGTTGATGGGGAAAGGGGGAGTGAATAGGGGTGGTTTATGGGGAAGAATTTGGGGGAGTTAATGAGTGGGGGGTGATGGGGGAGGGGAAAAAAAAAAAAAAAGATGGGGAGTGATGGGGAATGGGTGAGTGGGAAAGGGTGGGGGGGGATGGGTTTAAAGGGGGATGAAAAGGGTTTTTATGATTTTAGGAAAACAGAAGGGGCTTTTTGGAGAGTCGTGTTTGGTGGGCCGAAGGCCCCCAATAGCCCTCCGTAGGAGCTAGCCAAAAAAAAAACCCCCGGAGGCGGCTTTTTCGGCTAGGGGAGTGGGAAAGGATGGGGGTGTGGGTAATGGGTGAGTGAAAAGGGTGGGGGGTGTGGGTAATGGGTGAGTGAAGGGTTGGGGGTGGGTGTGAAAAGGCTTGGCCCTTAAAAAAATACATTTACATCCATGATTTCAGGGAAAACTAGAAAGGGGGTATCCGGAGAGTCCCCGGTTTTTGGGGGGCCTTTGGCCCCCCAAACACAGGGGGGGGGGCCGGAAAAAAAAACCCACCCCCAAAAAGCCCCCGCAGGGGGCTAGCCAAAAGTTTTGCCCGGGGGGCGGCTTTGCGGTAGTATGGAAATAAAACAGAGTTTCTACATATTGTTTCACGGGACCCGGATATTCCCAAAACCCCCCACAAGCCCCTGCCCCCACGCACCGCCCCCGCCAAGGACCACAAAAGGAACTACATAAAAAATCAGTAGCACACCAGCTGGCCCCCCCCCCCTTTGCATTTTTGGCCCGCGGGTGGGCGTGGGGGGGCAGAGGCAGCTGACGCCCGCCTTACCGAGATCATTTTTCCCCTCACGCGTCTGGGAAAAGTGTTGGCTGAGTAGATCAGATCAGAATCAAAAGAGAAAGCAGGAGGGGGGAAGTGGGACAGGGGGAAAAAATAGATGGGTTTAGAGAAACGAGTCTAGTATGAGAAAAAAGAATGGGGCTTAACCCCAAACGCTGGTTTTGTGGTTTTTTTATGTGGGGTTTCTCTTTTTGTACCGACCTCATCCCAAACCAGTCCGTCAGAAAACCCGCTGGGGCGAACAGGAGGGGTTGGGGGGGGGGGGGGAGAAGGTGCCCCTTTACACAACCCAAAGGGAACACCAGGCCTTTCCCCCCCCGACGCCCGGACGAGGGACGGCCACGGAAAAGGCCAACCGTCCAAACTAAAAGGCCTGCGCCTGAGATTGATGACTCACGGCCGGGGTCCCGTACGAGGCCACCGAGATGACAAATTAAATACCTAAATTTATGTTTTTTAGTATAAAAATATATTTTTATCCTTTGGGAAAAGTTTTTTCCCATAATTTTTATCCAAATAAAAACCCGTAAAACCATTAAAGAAAAGCCATTTTTGAGACCCTCAAGAAATATGCATGAACTTTAAAATCGCGCCATTTTTTAAAATTTTTTCTCGAAAAAAATTTTTAAAGGAGAATACAAAAGAAAGGGGGAAATTTTAATTTGCTTTCCTTGGGTATATTTTTTTTTTTTGATAAAAGAATTAGGGAGCATGCAAAAAATTACCCTTAAACCCAAAACATAACCTCATGAAAAGGTAATTTCGTACCTAATATATGTTTTTTCAGTATAAAAAAATATATTGTTTTTTCTTCGGAAAAGTTTGGTTTTATAAAATTTTCCAAAAAAAAAAACCGTTAAAAAAAGACTAAAGAAAGGCCCTTATGAGACTCACAAAAAAATGTATGAACTTTAAATCTTCGCCATTTTAAAATTTTGCTCAAAAACATTTTTCTGGAGAAAATCAATGAAACGGAAATTTAAATTTGCTTTCCCTTGCTATATTTCGTTTTTGATCAATGAATTAGAACCATACATAAATTAGCGTTAACTAACAAAAAAGGTTTATGAAATCGGGTAATTTTTCCCCTTTGATGATGTTTTTTATTTGTTAAAGCTAATGTATGTATGGTTTTAATTCATTTTTTCAGAAAACAAAAAAACAATGGAAAGCTAATTTAATTTCCGGGGTTTTTATTGGGATTCACCATGAAAAAGTTTGCGGGGTAAAATTTAAAAGGGGAAAAAGTTTTAAATTTTTCATATTTCTTGAGGTCTAAAAAGGCATTTTTTTTTGGGGGTTGTTTTTCGGTTTTTATTTGATTTAAAATTTAGAAAAAACATTTTCCCAAAAATAAACAGTATATTTATCCGCCCGTACCTCCCCACATGCTTTAAAAAACTCGGCTCCCACTGGGCTCGCGGAGCAGACCCCAGCTCTAAGTCACGTCCCTTTCCCCCGCTCCCCGACTCCAGGCTTTTTTCATGAAAGGGTTTGACACGGGACCGCCCTGGCTTTAGTGGAAGGCCCCCTCGCTTTTATACCGCCGCGGCCCCCCGCAAGACAGCGTGTCCGGCGGGGCGTTTTTGTAAAGGGGGCGGGAAAAAGGGAACCGGCGGCGACGCGACTCGAAAAGGGGAGAGAACGGTTTTGGGGCGCGCCCTCGGGGTGGGGAGGGGGGGGTTCTTGGGGGTGAAAGTAACAGGAAGATCGGCATGGGAGCCGGAAAGAGGAGGAGGAAAGGGGGAGGGGGGGAGGAGGAGGAGGAGGAGGAAAGACAGTGAAAGGGAAACTAAAAGGGGGGAGGGGGCGGGTGAAACCCTAAAAAGGAAAAAGGCTTTTTAAACGGGGAAAGAAAAAAAAGTGAAGTAGAAAAAAAGGAAGAAAAAAGGGGAAAAAAAAAGTAGAAATAAGGCCCAAGGAAAAAAAACCCCGACTGAAACCCCCCCCCCCCCCCAAAAAAAAAAAAAATTTTCGAAAAGGTAGAGAAAGAAGGGAAATTTTAGGGGGAGGGGGATTACATGGATTACATAGGAATAACAGACACCAGGAGACCTATTGGTCCATGACGAGGGTATCTGTTGAACTACATACTACTAACTATCAACTACTTGTAAGAAAACAGTTGGAAAATGATACCATGTCCTTAAAAGAAGATAGGAACACGGAAGTTTCGTAGTGCAGAAAAATAGGGTATGAAATATACTTACTAACAACTACCACTACCACTACAACTAATCGATCCGGGGGACTAAATATGAATTCGCAGGGCACTATCAATACCCATTTACTTTACAGTGCGCGTCAAGCCTGTTTTTAAATGTAGTTATTGTGCTGGCTTCGAAAACATTTGCTGGTAACTTGTTCTATCGATCAACGACTTTCACATTGAAATAATTTTTACGGAGATCAGTGATGCAACGTTGACCGTTTAGTTTTAAACCATTATTTCTTGTTGTCACTTGAGTTGAAAGCTCGAATAGGTTCTCTTGATTAATGACATCAAATCCTTTTAGGATCTTAAAGGTTTCTATCAAGTCCCCACGGATTCTACGATCCTTTAAGGAAAACATATTAGTTTCCGCAGTCTCTCTTCATAAGATGAATTTCGCAGAGATGGAATTTGTTTGGTTGCTCTTCTTTGCACTGATTCCAATTTTGCTTGGTCTTTTACGAAACAGGGCGACCAGAATTGAACGGCATATTCCAAGTGTGGCCTAACCAAGGACGTGTATAATTGTGTCATTACTTTCGGAGTTTTGTGTTCAAAATTGCGTTTAATAAAGCCCAACATCATATTCGCCTTTTTACTGGCAGCTAGGCAATGCGGACTGGTTTTAAGATCATTACTGATGATGACACCTAAATCCTTTTCCTGCTGTACTTCAGTTAACGATTTATTTTGCATTTGATAGTTATATTTGAGGTTATCGTTGCCTATGTGCATTACTTTACATTTATCGGAATTGAATTTTAACAGCCATTTATCACTCCAGTCTGATAGTTTGTCGAGGTCATTTTGTATGAGTTCGCAGTTTTCTCTAGTATATGCTTTACCGCCTAATTTGGTGTCATCTGCAAATTTCGATATTTTAGATACAAGTCCGCAGTCCAGATCGTTGATATATATCAGAAAAAGAGTGGGACCCAAGACCGAGCCCTGAGGCACCCCACTAGTAACATCTAACCAATCAGATGTTTCGCCATTTATTACTACCCGTTGTTTACGATTTGAAAGCCAATCGCCAATCCATGAACATAATTGCTCTCCCAAGCCATGTGCCCTTAGCTTGGTCAAAAGTCGCTTATGGGGAACTGTATCGAAGGCTTTCTGAAAATCAAGGTATATTACATCCGAGGGAATTTTGGCGTCCCAGTTTGAATAAATGACATTAAAAAAATCCAGTAGGTTTGTTAAGCAGGATCTCTTATTTCGAAATCCATGCTGGGAGTTTAGTATTGAGTTATTTTCATCGAGAAAGAGGAGGAGGAGGAGGAGGAGGAGGAGGAGGGGAAGACAAAGATTAAGGAACACACACACACACACACGTACAAAG
>JACEEZ010018017.1:220000-227500 GCA_016584305.1 Chionoecetes opilio
AAGGGCTGGCGGGCAGCGGATGGGGCGGGGGGCAGGGTAACTGCACGGGTAACCGTTCTCTCCGCCACGAAGTTAAACACGGCGGGCGTGCCGTGGGGGAAAGGGGTGAAAATGAAACCAGAGTGCCTTAGTAGGAAAGGAGGGAAGGGGGGGGGGGTGTGTTCCATTACTGGGGCTGTGACAACAGTATATTGACGATTTCCCTGGGACCCACGGCCCGTGGGGCCCGAGGGTAGCCCCTGCTCCTGCCGGGAGATGCCGTTGCCATCTCAAATTTAAAAGGCGTGGGACCCGTAAAACGTGGGGCCCTCGCGCTCGTCCACCAGGAGGGGGGAGGGGGCCCTGTGGAGGGTCCGTAGGCTCCCGCGACGAACCTTGGACCCTCCTACGAAGCCTTCTTCCTCCAGGGCCCCCTTGATACCCCCCTGCAGCGGCGCCCCCAAAACCTGCCGCCGGCGTCGCGCCGCCACGAAGCCCCGCCGCCGCCCGCTACCCTCCGTACCACCTTGACCACCGAGTGGCCACCAACGGAGGAGGGGTCCCGAATCCCCCACTGGGGGGCCCCCGCGAAGCCTTTGTGCCCCTTGATTGCCTGAGGGGGCCGCCGACGGAGTAGAGGCCCCGACGCCCCCCACTGTGGCCCCCCCCGAAGCCATGTCCCCCTTGATTGCCGAGTGGGGCCGCCGCGGAGTAGAGGCCCAGGCCCTCCTGGGGGGAACCCCCCGACCCAGTCCCCCCTTGATTGCCTGAGGGCCGCCGACGGAGTGAGAGGCCCCGACCCCCCCTCGGGAGCCCCCAAGCCATTTTTCACCTTGACTCCCCTGAAGGGCCCCCGACGGAGTGGGGGGTCCCGACGCCCCGCTGGGGACCCCCCGAAACCATGTGCCCCTTTGCCCCCCTGAGTGGCCGCCAACGGAGTGAGAGGTCCCAACGCCCTCACTGTGGCCCCCCCGAAGCCATGTCCCCTTTTGATTGCCGAGGGGGCCCCCGAGGGAGTGAGAGGTCCCGGGAACGCCCCCTTTTGGGACCCCCCGAAGCCATGTCCCCCTTGTTGCCTGAGGGGGCCCGCCGTGGGAGTGAGGGGTCCCCAACGCCCCGCTGGGGGCCCCCCCCGAAAACCCCCAAAGGTGCCCCCGGGGGGTTTTTTGGTGCCCTAGGAGGTGGGGGGCAGTTGGCCCGGCCAACCACCGCCCCCACGCCGCGGAAATGAGGAACTTCTGCGGGGGGCGGAACAGGAAAAAGAAGAATTATAGAAGATAGCGGGATACCCGGCGTTGCCCGTTTTTTTTTTTTTTTTTTTTGCATAATAATATGAAAATAATATCCCTCCCGTCCCGCCCCGCCCGCCCCGCCCCCCCCCGCCCCGCCCCATCCCTTCCGTCCCATCCCGTCCCGTCTCGTCCGCCCCCTCCGTCCCTCTCCCCCTTTCCCCTCCCTCTCCGTCCCGTCCCGTCCCGTCCCGTCCCGTCCCGCCCCGTACCATCCCGTCCCGTCCCGTCCCCCCCCCCTCCCGTCTCGTCCCGTCCCGTTTCCCGTCCCGCCCCGTCCCGTCCCCCCCCCGTCCCGTCCCGCCCCCCTAACCCAATAATCCGAAAAATAAAGTCCCAAAAAAAAAGTCTCCAAAAAAGTCTCCGAATTGAAAAATAAAAGCGTAAAAACCAAATTTGGCCCTTTCCGGGTTCAATGAACCACTTACACCCTTTCTCCGCGAAAATGTGGAAGAGTACGGTAACAAAATATGGCCCCTTGCCTTTAAAATTTAGATTTGCCGCAAAGCCGCCCTCCGGCGGATTTTTTGGCTAGTGGGGGGCTATTGGGGGGCCTTGGGCCCACCAAAACAACCCCCCCAGAACCCCCCCGCAAATTTTCCCCTGAAATCATGGATGTAAAATGTTGTATTAACGCCAACCCTTCACATCACCCCCAACCCTTCACCACCGTTACCCATCCCTCCCACCCTTCACTCCCCGTTAAACCCATCACCTCCCACCCATTCATTCACCCATTACCCATCCCCCCCAACCCTTCCCACTCACCCATTCCCCATCACCCCCCAAAACCCATTCACTCACCCAACCCATCACCACACACCCATTCCCCCCCTTTCCCCATCCCCCCCACCTATTCCTCCCCAAATCACCCATCACCCCCAACCCCCACACCCCCCCCCATTTACCCACCCACCCCCACCCCTTTAAAACCATCACCCCACCTTCATCCCCATTACCCACACCCTACATAAAGGGTTTTTCCTCAATTCTCGAACCCCCCTTTTTTTCACAATTCTCGTAATAGGCTACTAAAAAAAAATATATTAAAAATTGATGGGATCATCCCAAAGGGGGGTTAAAACCTTTCCCCTGGTCAACCTGGTTCCAAAAAACTGTGCCTATGATGGATTCCGTCACGGGGGGGGGGAACCTAAGGGGACACAAAACCACACACACACACACACACACACAACACATACACCACCACAACGGCCACACACACCCACACACCAGACACACCACAAAACCCACAACACACACACACACACAACCAACCACACACACAAAGACCACACCACACACACACAACACACCACACACACACACCCACACACCAACACAAGCACACAACAACACCAACACACAGACACACACCTTTCGCTTATATTATTATGATTACAGCAGTTTTTTCCGGATCTAACTGCCCCTTCCCCCCCAACCTTCCCCCCCCCCCCCTAACCTCCCCCTCACTTTCCCCCTCACCTCCCCCCACCTCTGTTTATTTTCTGAAGGTTTTATAGTACGCGAAGAAAAGGGAAAACCGGGAACCGCACTGTCCGAACTATTTTTCTCTCCTTCTTCTTCTATCCTCCCCCCCCTCTCCTCTTCTCTCTCCCTTCTCTCTCTCTCTCTCTCTCTTCTCTCCCTCCCCCCCCCCCTCTCTCTCCTTTCCTCTCCTCTCTTTTCCCTCCCCCTCTCTCTCCTCTCTCTCCTCCTCTCTCTCTCCACCGGTTCATGGTTGGTGTTGTCGGAAGCGGGACGTCGGAGCACTCTGTTGCCCCCGTCGCCCCCTTCTTTGCTAAAATTTACCCCCCCCAGACTAACGCCCCTAGTACTACTTCCCCCCCCTGCCCGCCCTCCCCCTGCAAACCTTGTGTCAGCCTGGGGTAGGGGGAGGGGGGTAGGAATTTTTGGGAAGTAGGGCAAGCGAAGAAAAAAGGAAAAGAAAAAAAATTAAAAAAGGGAAAAAGTTTTTATTGCAGGTTTTGGGGGAATTTTTTATTTTTTATTTTTTTTAAAGGTTTTTGGTTTTTTTTTCAGTAGTAGTGTAGTAAAATAGTATAGTAGTGAGTAGTGTAGTTTAGTAGTAGTATAGTATAAGTAGTATTTGTAGTAGTAGAAGTAGTAGTAGTTGTTTTCTTTTTTCCCTTAATAGTCGGTAATAGTTGCTTAAAAAGAATGATCTTCACTGTTTTTAATTGGGATTTAAAAATGTTTAGCCCAACAATAAAAAATACAAGAACCCAAAAAAAAAAAGTTTGGGTTTGGGTTTTTAATACTTCGTGAACGTTAATAACAAATAACGAACATTTCAAATAATATTAATGGTAAAGGAAAATGAGGGGGCCCCCCCCCTTAACTCGGTAATTAAAAAAAAATTTTCCCTCTTTAATTATGTATATAAAAAATTTATGCTGGAATATTTTAGTTTTTTTTTTGTGAGTGTGAATGTCATAGTTTTGGAAATTCGTTTTTTTTTATCGAACTTTTATCACTATTTTTGTTTTTGTTTTTTTTTTTTGTGTTTTTTATTTTTTTCTTTCCATCTTTTTTTCCCCCAATTTTTTTATTTGTACGCCTTTTTTTTTTTGTTACTACTACTACTATATTTTACTACTACACTACTACTACCACTATATACTACTACTACTACTATACTACTCTACTCTACACTATACTATACTTACTATACTACTACTAACTATGCTACATACTACTACTACCACCTACTACTATCATACTAAATACTACACTACTATACTACTCCCACTACTATTTTACTACTCTACACTCTACTATATACTAAATATTTTCTACTACTACTTACTATACAACTACTACTCTACCACTATACCTACTACTACTACTACTACTACTACTATATATACTATACTAACTACTACTACACTACTCTACTACTACTACTACTACTACTACTACTACTATATACTACACTACTATACTACTACTCTACTACTACACTACTATACTACTACCCCCCACTACCTTTCTTACTAAATTACTACTACTACTACTACTACTACTATACTAAACTACTATATACACTACTACTACTATTTCACTTCTCTATACTCGCTACTACACTACTACTCTACTAATTACTACTATACCATACTATTACTACACTACACCACCCCCACCACCCCCACCACCACCCCCCCACCACCACCCCCCACACCACCACCACCACCCCCCCCCCACCCCACCCCACCACCACTACCACTACTACCACCTACTAGAGTAGAAAGGGGGGAATTAGAGAGAGTAAAGAGATTAAAGAGAGTACAGGGGAAAAGAGAGAATTAAAAAAAGATTAAAGAGAGTAGAGAGATTGAGAGATTAAAAGAAGAGAGATGAGGATAAAAAAATTTTAAAAGAGATAGGGGAGAGAGAGAGAGAGGAGGAGAAAGAGAGAGATTTAAGGGAAACTCTTTTTCACACGACGAAAAAAAAAAAAGGGATAAAACCCCCCCACGACCCTTCTCACGGGAAAACCGACCTTTAATTTTCAATGTTGGTTTTTTGGGCCTTTTTATTTCCCTATTTTGTTTTTTCCCTTTTTCCTCCCTTGTTCCCCTTTCCCCTTCTTCCTTGTTTTTTATTTTACCCCATTTTTTGCTTTTGTTCTTTTTTGTTGTTCTTTTTCTTTTGTCCTCTTTTAGTACACTCTTGTTTTTTCTTTAAATTTTTTGATTTGTTATTATTTGTTGATTTATTTGTTTTTTGTTCTCTCTCTTCTCTCTTCTCTCTCTCCTCTCTCTCCCTTCCCCTCTCCTCTCTCTTTTCTCCTCTCTCTCTTTTCTTCTCTCTCCTTTTCTCTCTCCCTCCTCTTCTCTCTTCTCCCCTTCTCTCCCCCTCTCCTCTCTCTCCTCTCTCTCTCTCCTCTTCCCTTTTTTTCTCTCTCTCTCTCGCTCTCTTTTTCTCCCGGGGATTTTTCACTTGACAAATTCGGGGCGGTTTCTGCCCCCCTGAGCAAGGGGATGGGGGTGTGGCTGTGTGAGGTCCCAGCTTGCCCAAAGAACGTAAAATGAACTCCAAACTGCACTGAGAGGTTTGAAAAAATGCGATCGCGAGCCAGCTCGCGTGGACAAGACCATGAGTGAATAACACACACCCCAACACGCACGCGCGCAAACACACACACCACCCCAACAACACACACACACACCACCACAAACCCCACACACACACACACACCCACACACACAAAACCACAAACACACCACACACACCCACCACACACACCAACCAAACACACCCACCCACACAATGACCTCTCCCAGCGCTTCTGCCTTTGTATAATTTTTGTAAACTCAAAAAATGTTGTCCTGTGAAATTTGCCTGAGGGGTTTCCGTAACTTTTACCTGAAGGAAGAAAAGGGAGGGGGAGGAGGGGGGGGGAACAAAAGGGAACGAACAAAGACAAGAAAAAGATTTTAAATTCTCATTTTTTTTCTTTTTTTCTCTCTCTCTCTTTCTCCTCTCTCTCTCTCTCCCCCCCTTCCCCCTCTCTCTTTTTTCCCCTCTCTTCTTCTCTCTCCTCCCCTTTTCCTCTCTCTTTCCCTTTTCCCCCCCCCTCTTTCCCTCTCTTTCTCTCTCTCTCTCTCCCCTCTCTCTCTTCTCTCCTCTCTCTCTCTCTCTCTCTCTCTCTCCTTTTTTTTTTTTTTTTTTTTTAAAAATTTAAAAACTGGGGCAGGATAAATGGGGTACAAAAACAAAAGGTTTTGAAGGGAAGGGGGGCAGAATAAAAATGGCCCTGTCCCGGGGACTCTTCCGAAAACTATGCCTTTTAGGATAAAAAATAATAAAGTTACAGGCTGAGGTCACTGTCCGTCAAAGGCACTTTTCAGGGGCACTATTTACACGTAACTGTGTCACTGTTCAGTTGTCATATTTTTGGTGTCCATGTGTTGCACTTGTGTCATATTGACACGACACTTGTCACGCCTTTTCGGGGGCTAAGGGGGTGTAAGTGGGGACCACTGTGGGCCCCACCTTCACCTGCTGGGTGTTCATGACCACGACTCCCTCAACCGGAAGGTGGTCCACGTGTCGCCCTGGCCCAATAAAGGGCCCCGGCCCCTCCGGTGTGGGTCCCGAGCCTCGAAAGGGGGATCCCGACGCTACCCTCCTCGTAGCGCGCTCTGACCTCCCCCACGGGCCCGCAGTCCTGCAAGGGGGGAAGAGTGTTGCACCTGGGCCTTTTGAACAATGTGGGGCCCGACCTCCCGGTGCCCCAGGCGTCAAGCTGGGAGCGGGGACCCCGCCACTGCTCCTGCTGTAGTCGTTGTTGTTTTTTCTGGTGTTGTTGGAGCTGCAGTGTGTTTTTGTTGTCGTCGCTGCTGGCTGCCCTGTTGCCCCGGGCGACGTTCCATGTGAATTGGCGTCGGTTGGGTGTTTGAGGTGCTCAGGAAAGCCTCTGCAGTTTGTCCAGCATGACAGGTTTTCTCTCTCTCTCAACTGAAAAATCATCACATCATCCGAGCAATTTGATGATAAATTTATTTTATTTATAATAGTTTTTTAAGATACGATAGATAGGGGGTATTGAATGTATAAAAATATACAAATTTATAGTAGATAGAAGATGGATGATAAAAAACAGATAAAAATAGATAGATGGGATTCTTTAACCCAGATAGATAATACATAGATTTAAGATAAATTAAGTATTTATAAATAGATCAAAAAAATGAAAGAAATAGACAAAAAAAAAGAACAAACTTATTTTTTTTTTCCAATTTGCCCGTCCCCCCCCCCCTCCCCTCCTCCTCCTCCTCCTCCTCCTCCTCCTCCTCCTCCTCCTCCTCCTCCTCCTCCTCCTCCTCCTCCTCCTCCTTGGTCATAACTGGACTTGGAGGGACTTTCGGACAGCCTCGACCTGAAGATAAAGCAGCTCGACCCTGATTTCGAACCTTAAGGCGAGACAATGAAAAGAAAAAGTGACCCGTTTTTCCTCGTCGAGAGAGAAAAGAGAGAGAGAGAGAGGGAAAAAAATCATAAAAATAGCTCAGAATTTCTCGAGTCCAGGATTTGAAACTATAAAAGGAAACATATTCTATTACGGAAGACGCAACAATTGGTAACATTGTAATCTTCGATCCGCGAATAGCCGACCATGACTGACGGGCCGCGAATAGCCGACCATGACTGACGGGCCTCGAATAGCCGACCATGACTGACGGGCCGCGAATTGCCGACCATGACT
>JACEEZ010018017.1:237500-265000 GCA_016584305.1 Chionoecetes opilio
CCACTGTTGCCGCGAGAGCGGTGTAAGCGACGTGCCATGTGATAGGTCCTCGTCGGATGGTGTGCTGTGTGAGGACGCTTCAGCACGCCTCTGCACTTTGTCCAGCCCCGGACAGGTTAGGTTTTCCTCTCCTCTCTCTCTCTCTCTCTCTCTCTCTCTCTCTCCTCTCTCTCCTCTCTCTCTATCTCTCTCTCTTCTCTCTCTCTCTCTCTCTCCTCTCTCTACTCTCTCTCTCCCTCTCTCTCTCTCTCTCTCCTTTTCTCGCTATCCTCTCTCTCTTACTCCCCCCTCTCTCTCTCTCCTCTCTCTCTCTCTCTCTAACTAGAAGAGAGGAATCATACATATTCCGAGCAATTAGATAGATACATGATTGATTGATAGAAGTTTGTTACGATACAGTAGATAGATAGGTTGGATAGATGAAGATAGAAAAAATAGTTACAAATTAGAGATTAGATAGATAGAGCGGATGATAAATACAGATAGATAAATAGTAGATGGGAAATAGATGGGATCATTTATAAAACTAGATAGATAAATACATAGATTCATAGATAAATTGATAGATATTGATGACATAGACCACAGAGAAATGAAAGAAATAGATCAGGAAGGGAACGAAAGAGCAAAACTTATTTTTTTCTTTCGCAATTTGCCTCCACGTCCCATCTACCTCATCCTCCTCCTCCTCCTCCTTCCTCCTCCTCCTCCCTCCTTCCCTCCCTTCCTCCTCCTCCTCCCCTCCCTCCCTCCTCTCCTCCTTGGTCATAACTGGACTGGGAGGGACTTTCGGACAGCATCGTCGATGGAAGATTTAAAGAGCTCAGCCAACGCTCGACCTGATTTCGAACCTTAAGGCGAGCCCAATGAAAAGAAAAAGTGACCCGTTTTTCCTCGTCGAGAGAGAAAGAGAGAGAGAGAGAGGGGAAAAAAATCATAAAAATAGCTCATAATTTCTCGAGTATAGGATTTGAAACTATAAAAGGAAACATATTCTATTACGGAAGACGCAACAATTGGTAACACTGTCATCTTCAACCCGCGAATAGCCGACCATGACTGAAGGACCGCGAATAGCCGACCATGACTGACGGGCCGCGAATAGCCGACGATGACTGACGGGCCGCGAATAGCCGACCATGACTGACGGGCCGCGAATAGCCGACCATGACTGACGGGCCGCGAATAGTCGACCATGACTGACGGGCCGCGAATAGCCGACCATGACTGACGGGCCGCGAATAGCCGACCATGACTGACGGGCCGCGAATAGCCGACCATGACTGACGGGCCGCGAATAGCCGACCATGACTGACGGGCCGCGAATAGCCGACCATGACTGACGGGCCGCGAATAGCTCACTGGTCGACACCAAAAATGGTTATGAGTTCATTGCGTGTGGGTTGGAAAGTATTTTTGCTGCTGATTTCAAAAATGGCATTGCTTTTTCTCTAGCACGTATAGTTTTTGAAATATCGGCATTTTAAATTTTAATAAGATAAGATTTTCATCCTATCTAGACACTTTGCAAGTACCAACTACAAGGTTATTGACTATAAAAAGCACCGCCACGTCAGCACGAACTAGGCGGACTCGAACCGCTGACCGAATGCGCAGGGACGCTGCACATTGCGAGGTCACGTCTCTCCCAACCTTGCCACCCTGACGGGCTTAAATTTTAATAGCTATTATAATTATATACGTATATATAATTATATAATTAATCGAAACAATCCCCCTACGTTAATATATATTACTCGTAATTAAATTCTGGTCGTGCCTGCGGCTTTATTAGGACCTAATGTACATATCTGGCAAAAAAATATACTTAAATTGTGTTCCAAATATATCCGAAAATGTGCCACATTTTTGGAAATATCGGAAAATATGCCAAATCACAGAAAATTTTGACTATATTATATATATTTTTTATATATATATATATATATATATATATATATATATATATATATATATATATATAAAATATATATATATATTATATATATATTATATATTATGTGTATTTTGGAACACAACTTCGAGATTTTTTTTGAGAGAAAGATGCGCTAGTTCGAAGAACAGCCCAGATCAGACTGTTCTTAGAAGAACAGTCAAGATCTCAAATTGGTATTAAATAAACATATGATCAAAACTATACCTACACACAAAAGTACTCACCCTGCTCCATAGTACATCAGAAGTGTTTCTGTAGTTTGCTCTTTCGTTTGTAGGAGCAGCTACTTTCACGTTGTAGCGTCCAGCAATAGTCCCCTATCATTGAAGAAGCTTGAAAGTTCTTTATGTCTACGACGAAACGTGGTGATGAGAACTCCTTGTAGCAAATTCCATTCCTTGAGACGAGATCCAAGGACTTCACTTTTCTCCTTGGGTAGATCTAGGTCCCTAGCAAGGTCAAAGTAGCATTTCCTGACTGATGAATTTGGGGCTCTCTGTTGTCTGCCATTTCTTGAAAGTCTGTAAACCATGGATTATCCTCCTCGTTCGAATCTGATTCACTTATAGCACTTGCAATTGGAACATTTGGAACTGGGAGATCAGGACCATGTGGCACAGGCCTGATGGCAGAAGGTACGTCAGGATACCTGATTTTAGCTCGCGTTTTTACTGAATATCCGTTGATGTTAGTGAGGCAGAAGTAGCAGTCAGTACTGTGATCCTTTTTCACGCCAAACCATTGGGATGCCGAATGCCATGCCTGATGGCCGTTTGCCAAAGCATCCATTCATTCAAGTGGTTCACACAGAGGGTTGCATCCTACGTGAGGGGCCCCCAACTTCTTATCTTTATCACCTATACGGCACTTGAAGTAATGCAGATAAGCTGCTTTAACATTCTTTGTAAGAGGTTTCTTCAGACTGTCAGGGGTAAAAAATTTCCCCATATGTAACAAAACCCTTCCGATGCATTCACACAGTTACGGCGCTCCATCACAGCCCGGGACAAGGTACTATATACAGTAAACCAAATAAAATTAGGACTCCACTAAATCAAATACATCATATCTGCAAAAGAAAAATAAAATGTTTAAACATATGTCATAGCTGTACGATCAGAGGTAAAAATGTACTACACAGCCTGCTAACCCCTCGCCAATACGCAGCGCGCACATCCTCCCCTGCTCATGCACAAACCACCACTGACTCAAAAACACTGCACTGCCCTAAATAGGCTTGAGAAAAGAAAAGATTAAGAGTTTAAAATGAAAACATTGGTGAAACCTATTTCTGCTGATTTTACCCATATTTTTGTCATAAATTGCGTCTGGTTCTCAAAAACTGGACGTGATAGAGTTAATTGAACACCAGATTCGAGTTCAGCAGGGTCGATTTACCTATAATCAGCTTCATTTAGTCCAGAACCATATCTTCGATTTTTTTTTTGTCGACCAGTGATATATAGTCGACCGCAACTGACAAGGTCTTAAGATGATTGGCGTCAGATCATAACATGGACGAAAGAGAATGAGTTTGCTTCTCTCTCTTTATCTATTTCTTTAATTTATTTGATCTATTTCATCAATAACTCTCTCTCCCTCCTCTCTCTCTCCTCTCTCCCCCTCTCTCTCTCTCCTCTCTCCTCTCTTCTCTCTCTCTCTCTCTCTCTCTCTCTCTTCTCCTCTCTCTCTCTCTCCCCTCTCTTTTTCCCCCCTCTCTCTCTCTCTCTCTCTCTCTCTCTCTCTCTCTCTCCCCTCTCTCTTTCTCCCCTCTCTCTCTTCCTCTCCCCTCCCCTCTCTCTCTCTCTCACTTTTTTTTTTTCATTTTTTTGTTTTTTTTTAATTTTTTTTATTTTTGGTTTTTTTTTTTTTTTTTTTCTTTTTTCTCTCTCTCTTCTCTCTCTCTCTCCTCTCTCTTCTTCTCTCTCTCTCCTCTCTCTCTCTCTCTCTCCCCTTCTCCCCTTTTCTCTTTCTTTTCCTCTCTCTCCCCTTCTCTCTTTTCTCTCTCCTCTCTCTCTTTCTCTCTCTCTCTCTCTTCTCTCCTCTCTCTCTCTCTCTCCTCTCTCTCTCTCTTCTCTCTTCTCTCTCTCTCTCTCCTCTCTCTCTCTCTCCTCCCCTTTTCTTCCTCTCCCCAAAACCCCACACCACACACACACACACACACACCACACCCCCACCCCCACCACACACCACACACAACACCCAGAAGCCCCTAATGCGAGATGTTACTTCAACAAATTTGATAAATGTATTATAAAACTCTTATCCTATCTATCTTTTTTAATAACTCACATGAAAGAAAAAACCTTTACCAAACATAACATAAAAATTTTAGTTAACTATCTCCCATCATTATTTTCCTTTTCCTCTAACATTTTTTATCCAATTTGTCATTCCATCAATTTTCAACCTTGTTTATTTCCTCTTTTTTTTCTTTCCCTTTTCTTTAGTTTCAAAAACTTACGCCGTTTGCCCATTTTTTCATTGATTGATTGATTGATTTCCAGTTATCCCTTAGGCGTTTTGCAGAAGAAAAATCATAATTTCTTTATATCTTATTATTTCATCACGAGACACAAAACATGTAGTATTTTTATTCAGACTATAAGCGAGTATAGCCGAGAGGGAGTAGCGGAGGGGGGGGTTTAAGGAAGTGGATAGAGGAGTAAAGGAATGAGTGGGTAAAGGAGGGGAAGACACGGAAAAAATGGATAGATAGAAAGGATTGGGGGGAGTAAAGGAGGGGAAATGAACAAGAGGATTAGAGAAAAATAGTTGTAGTGAATGGTGGAGTTTTTTGGGGTGGTGGGGGGTCTGGAGGGCTAAAGGGAAGTTTGGGGGTAGCCGAGGTCCTGCTGGGTGCGGGGGGGGGGTGAGGGGGGACCCGGGGCGGGGGGCCAGCCCAACCCCGGGCAACCATGAGCACCAGAAGACCCCCGCCGAAGCCCCGGAGTGGGAACCCGAAAACCCTCCTGAGGATCCCGAACCCGGGGAGTGAGAGGTCCGAGCCCCCCTCCCTGGGACCCCCCGAAGCCTGTGGGTGAGAGGCCCCGACCCCCCACTGCCGGGGGACCCCCCAGCCTGTGGAGTGAAAGGTCCCGACGCCCCCCCCGCTGCCAGGGACCCCCCAAGCCTGTGGAGTGAGAGGCCCCGACGCTCCGCTGCCGGGGGGCCCCCCGAAGCCTGGGGAGTAAAGGGGTCCCGCCCCCCCGCTGTGGGCCCCCCCCGAAGCCCCCCCCTTGCTGCCGCCTCCCCCCGGGGAAATAAGATCCTCCTCCACGTTCCCGGAAGTCCTTGGAAGCCCCCAAAGCCCCCACTAAAACCTTTTAGAAGCGCCGCTTCCTGTGGCCCTCGTAGGAGTTTCCCCCAAAACTTCTGCTGGGGCAAATTCGATCGTGCAAGGGTGGGCGGGCGCGGAGGGGCGTGGGCAGCAGGTCGACTGCACCGGTAACCGTTCTGCCCGCCACGAAGTTAAACAGGGCGGGCGTGCCGTCGGGGAAGGTAAAACGAAACACAGAGCGCCTTGTAGGGGGAGGGGGAAGGGGGGAGGGTGTGTGGCCTTTACTGGGGCTGTGGAACAGATATTACGCCAGCTCCCCCTGGGACGCCAGGCGCCGTCGGGGCCCGAGGGTAGCCCTGTCCTGCGGGGTTTGCCGTTCCCAGTCTCGAATTTGAAGGCGTAGGGCCGCAGCGTGGGGGCCCGTCGCGCTCTTTCCCTAGGATGGGATAAGGGGGCCCCTTGTGGGGATCCATAGGCCCCCGCAGACAAAAACCTTTGGGGACCCCCCTACGAACCCTCCTCCTCCAGTGGCCCCTTTGATCCCCCTCGCGGCCCCCCAAAACCCGCCGCCGTGTGTCTGTGCCCCGAAGCCGCCGCCGCCCCCTGCTGACCCCTCTGTATCCACTTGACCGCCTGAGTGGCCGCCAGGGGAGTGAGAGGTCCCGACGCCCCCACTGTGGCCCCCCCCGAAGCCATGTGCATTTGATTGCCAGTGGCCCCCCGACGGAGTGAGAGGTCCGACCCCCCCACTTGGGACCCCCCGAAGCCTGTCACCTTGACTGCCTGAGTGGCCGCCAAGGGGGGAGGGGTCCCGCCCCCCCCCACTGTGGGCCCCCCCGAAGCTATGTGCCCCTTGCCCCGCCTGTGTGGCCGCCAACGGAGTAAGGCCCCACGCCCCCAGTGGGACCCCCCGAACCCTGTGCCCCTTGATGCCGAGTGGCCGTCGGGGTGGGGAGGTCCCGACACCACCGCTGTGGGCCCCCCCGAAACCCCCGAAGTTGCCCCCCAGCGTGGGCCCTGTTGGGTTTGTAGGGGGGGAGGGCGTTTGGGGCCGCGGCCACCACCCCCCCACACAGCCGCGGAAATGACGAATTCTGGGGAGGGGGACAGGGGGAAGAAGAAGTTTTATAAAAGACTAGAGGATACCCGGCGTTGCCCGTGTTTTTTTTTTTTTTGCAAAAAAATATGCATAAAAATCCCGTCCCGTCCCCCCCCGTTTTCCCCCCCCCCCCCATACCTTCCGTCCCACCCGTCCCCTCCCCCCCCGTCCCCGTCCCGTCCGCCCATCCCGTCCCGTCCCTCCCCTTCCCCCTCTCGTCCCTCCCGTCCGTCCCGTCCCGTCCCTCCCTCCCTAACCAAAATTCCGAAAAATGAAAAGCTCCTAAAATCTCAGAAAAGTCTCCGAAATTTAACAAAAAAAGCGTAAAAACCCAGTTAGAGCCTTGGTTCTAATGAGACCACTTTCAGCCTTCTCCGACGAAAAAATGTGGAGGACTACGGGAACAAACATAGGACATTGCCCTTTTATATTAGATTCAGAGTGTTCCGGATTAACTGTCCCCTTCCCCCCAAACCCTTCCCCTCACCCCCCCTCATCTTCCTCCCTCCCCCCATCTCGTTTTTCTGCTGAAGGTTTTTTGAATAACCGGAAACAAAGGAAACCCGGAAAAATGCACTGTCCCGAACTACGTATTATCTTCTCTTCCCTTTTTCTCTCTCTCCTCTCTCTCTCTCTCTCTCTCTCCCCTCTCTCTCTCCTTCTCTCTTTTTGTTTTCCCCTCTCCCCCACGGTTCATGGTTGGTGTTGTGAAAACAACGTCGGGGACTCTGTTGCCTCCCTCGCCGCCCCCTTTGCTTATATACTCCCCAACATAACGCCCCGAGTAACTTCACCCCTGCCCAGGGGCCCCCGCCCCCCCCTGGGGTAGGGGGGTTAGGAATTTTGGGAAAAATAGGGCAAGGGCGAGAAAAAGCGAAAATTTAAAGACAGGAATTTTTAAAAAAATAAAAGTGTGATGACACGAAGAAATGGGAAAGGGAATTTTTTGGTGATGGGATATTGGTTTTGGTGGGTAGAGTAGTAGTGTAGTAGTAGTAGTAGAGGTTGTAGTAGTAGTAGTAGTAGAGAGTAGTATAGAAGTATGTAGTTGTTTTTTTTCCTAAGTAGTCGTCGTAAAGTTGCTAAATAATAGTTTCTTCACAGTTTAATTTTAAAAGTAAAATGTTTGCCAACAAAATAAAAGTACAAAAGAAAAAAAAAAAAAAGTTGGGATTTCTGAATATTTTAATACTTCGTGCAACGTTAATAACAAATATCGAATCATTTCAATATAATATTAATGGTAATGGCAATAATGATAGGGCATTGACTACGGTAATTAAAGAAAATATTTCATCTATTAATATATGTAATATAAATTTTATGCTGGAATATATGATCGTTTTTTTTGTGAGTGTGAATGTCATAGATTTTGGAAATTCGTTTGTTTATCGAATCTTTATCACATATTTTTGTTGTTGTTGTTTTTCTTTGTGTTCTTCATTTATTTCTCTTTGCCATCTTTTTTCCTCCAGTTTTTTGGGTTTACTTTTTGTTTTTCATATGCCTTTCTACTACTACTCTACTTTTTACTACTATCTACACTACTACTACTATTTCTACTACTACTACTACTACTACTACTACTACTATACTACTACTACTACATACTACTCTACTACTACTACTATACTACTATACTACTACTTTTTTACTACTACTACTTAATCTACTATACTATACTACTTTTACTCTACTCTATATACACTACTATACTACTACTACTACTACTATATACTATATACTACTTTAAAATGTGATGATATGATGGCTACTAACTATATAATACTACTACTACTACTACTACTCTACTCTATACTCACTATACACCACCACACCCCATACTACTACTACCCACACTACTACTACTACTACACCCTATACTCTACCCCTACTATATACTATACTACTACTCTACTACTACTAACACTACTATACTAATATACACTACTACTACTATACACTACTATCTACTATACTACTAACCTAACTACTACTTACTATACTCTACTACTACTACTACTACTACTACATACTCTAGTATACTACTATATACACTACTACTATTAACCACTACACTACACTCTATACTTACTATACTACTACTACTACTACATACACTCACAATAAAACTCAACACTACTCTACTACTACTCTCTACTACTATCTACTCTTACTACTTAATTTTCTACTACTAAAATATTTTCTACTACCATTCTTTCTACTACTATAATACTAATACTACTACTACTACTATCTAACCACACCACCCCCACCCCCCCCACCACCACCACCCCCACCACACCCCACCCCACTACCATACACCACCCACTAGAGTAGAGAGAGTAGAGAATTAGAAAAAGTAGAGAGATTAAAGAGATTAAAGAAAGTAGAGAGATTAGAGAGATTAAAGGTTAGAGAGAGAGAAGATTTGAGAGTTAGAGAGAGTAAAGATTAAGAGATTAGAGAGTAGAGGAGTAGAAGAGTAAAAAGGGTCGAGAGAGTAGATAGTGGAGGAGAGAGGGGAAAAAAGAGAGGATTTAATTTGAACTTTTCTTCACACGACTGAAAAAAAAATTACCACCACCACACCACCCCACCCCACCTTGCTGCTCGCAATGGTAGCGTTTTTGACCTTTTTAAATTTTTCGGGATTTTTGGTTAAATTTTACCTTTTTTGACCTCTTCCCTGACCTTTTTTCTCTCTCTCCTTTATCCTCCCTTGCCTCTTCCTTTTTCCTTTTGTGTATTTATTGACCCCCTTTCGCTTTTTTTCTTTTTTTGTTCTTGTTTTTGTCACTCTTTTTGTACACTCTGTTTTTTCTTTTAATATTTTTTTTTTTATTTGTTTGATTTTTATTTGTTTTTAGTTCCTCTCTCTCCTCTCTCTCTCCCCTTCCCCTCTCCTTTTTCTCTCCTCTCTCTCCCTCTCTCTCTCCTCTCCTCTCTCTTCTGCTCTCTCTCTCTTCTCTCTCCTCTCTCTCTCTCTCTCTCTCTCCTCCTCTCTCTCACACACACACACACACACACAAAAACCCACACACACACACCAGAAGCTCCTAATGCTGAGATGTCATTTAAAAAAAATTTTCCATAAAATGATTCAAACAATCATAAATTCCCTCCTATCTCTCTTTTTAATAACTAAGAAAGATAAAAACATTTTACCAAAATACCCCAAATTTTAGAAAAACTATCTCATCATTATTTTCCTTTTCCCTTACACATTTTTCTAAAAATATAAGGAAAGTTGTCTGTCGTCTGTTTTGGGGTTTTGGGGTATGGGTTTCCCCCCCCCCGTGGCGCAAACACCTATATGGCTTTTTTTTGGGAAACCGGTTTTTGACCAGGGGAAAGTCATAAGCCTACTTATGGATGATCCGATCACTTTTTTTTTTTTTTTTTAGCACCCTATTAGCGAGAATTGTGAAATAAAAGGGGTGCGAGAATGAGGAAGCTTTTATGTAGGGTGATGGGAAGGGGAAATGAAGGGTGGGGTGATGGGTAAGGGTGTGGGGTGATGGGTGAGTGAAGGGGGGGGGGGGGGATGGGTTGGGGGTGATGGGTGAGGGGAGGGAATAGGTGGGGGGTGATGGGTAATGGGGATGAATGGGTGTTGGTGATGGGAAGGGTGAATGAAAGGGGGGGGTGAGGGAATGGGGGGAGTGAAGGGGGGGGGTGATGGGAATGGGTGAGGAATGGGGGTGTGGTGATGGGAAAGGGGCGGAAGGGTGGGGGGGGATGGGAAGGGTGGTGAATGGTGGGGGGTGATGGGTAATGGGGGAGGAATGGGTGGGGGGTGTGGGAAGGGTGAGTGAAAGGGTGGGGGGGGATGGGGAATGGGTGAGTGAAGGGGGGGGAATACATACATTTCTACATCCATGATTTCAGGAAAGTTAGAAGGGGGGTATTCTGGAGGAGTGGTGGCCGATGGCCCACCAATAGTCCTCCGCAGGAGGCTAGCCAAAAAGTCGCCCGGAGGGCGGTTTTTGCGGCTAGTTATCCACTTATTTGTCACTTTCATCAATTTTCTCAACCCTGTTTATTTCCTCTTTTTTTTCATTCCTTCCGTTAGATTGAATAACTTACCGACCGTTGTCCAGATTTTCATGATTGATCGATTGATTGATTTGATTGATTGTCCAGTAATACCAAATAGGCGTTGTAGCCAGAAGGAAAAACCATTAATTCTCTTTCTATATCATTATATTTCATCACGAGGTACACACATAAAGTATGTATTTTGCACTTCAAGACTATAAGCGATATAGCCGAGATGAGAGGGAGTAGCGGAGGAGGGTAAGGAAGGAAGGATTAAAGGAAGATGGATAGAGGAGTCAAAGGAATGAGTTGGAGTAAAGGAGAGAAAGACACAGAGGAAATGGTAGATTGAGACAGAAAGGATGTAGTGGAGTAAAGGAGAGGAATTGAAACAAGAGAGAAATTATGAGAATAAATAGAGTGGTGACGTGTAATCGGTGGCGTCTTTGGGAGATGCGTGGAGGCGGGTCCTGGAGGGGCTGAAGGAAACTTAGGGTAGCACTAGGTCATCGATGGACGTGCGGCCGGCGGGGGTGAGGCGGGAGACGGGGGCGCGTGGGCAGACCCACAACCGCGGGCACAACAAGGACGATACCAGAAGCACCAGCACACCCGCCGAAGCCCCCGGAGTGGGAACCCCGTAAAGACCGTCCTGAAGGATCACCGAAGCTGTGAGTGAAGATGTTATGCCGACGGCCCCCGCTGCATGGGACCCCCGAAGCCCCTGTCTGGCACAAACCCAAGTAAGTGAGTAGGGTCCCCGAACGCACACCGCGCCCTATGGGACCCCCCGAAGCCTGCTCGGAACCGTTCCCAGTGAAGAGGGTCACCCGGACGCAACCCCGCCCTGCCAGTGCCACCCCCCGAAACCTGTCGGAGTGAGAGGTACCGTACCTCCGGCTGCCATAGGGACCCCCAGAAAGCCTCTGTGGAGTGACTGCGGTCCCGACGCCCCCCCGCTGTGGCGACCCCCCAGCAAGCCGCCCCCTTGACTGCCGCCTCACGCCGTGGAATAAGATCCTCCTCCGGACGTTCCCGGAAGAGTCCTTGGAAGGCCCCAGAAGTCCCACTGAAAACCTGAGAAGAGCCGCCTTCCATGCTGGCCGTTCGTAGGAGATTCCCTGCGCCTTCTGCTGGCGCGGCACAATCGATACTGGTGCAATGACCGTGGGCGGGCAGCGGATGGGGCGTGGCAGGAGGTCAGACTGCACGCGGTACAACCGTTCTAGTCCGCCACGAAGTTAAACACGGCGGGCGTGCCGTCGGGGAAGGTGATGAAATTGAAACACAGAGCGCTTTAGTAGGGGGAGGGAGGGAAGGGGGGACGGGTGGTTTGAGCCCTTACTGGGGCTGTGGCAACAGTATAACTTACGCCCAGCTGCCGGACGCCCGGACGCCCGCCTCTGGGCCTGAGGGTAGCCTGCTCCTGCCGGGAGATGCCGTTGACAGTCTTCGAAGTTGAAGGCGTAGGAGCCGTCAGCGTGGGGCCCGTCGCGCTGCTTCACCAGGATGGGGATGACGGGGGCCTGTGGAGGATCCATAGGCTCCCGAGACGAACCTGGGACCCTCCTACGAAGCCTCCTCGCCAAGTGCCCTTGAAACCCCCGTAGCGGCGCCTCCAAACCTGCCGCCGTGCGTCGCGATGCCCACGAAGCCGCCGCCGCCGCCGCCTATGCTGAGCTCCCCTGTATCCATGCTTGACCGGCCTGAGTGGCCGCCCGACGGAGTGAGAGGTCCCAACGCCCCCACTGTGGGACACCCCTGAAAAGCCCATGTTTTTCTTGAAGCCTGAGTGGCCGCCGACGGAGTGAGAAGGTCCCGACGCCCCCGCTTTGGGACCCCCCGAAACCACCGAGGGTGCCTCCGCGTGGACTCTGTGGGGTTGTCCGTAGGAGGAGGGAAAGGGCAGCTTGGCCGCGGCCAACACCGCCACCACTGCCGCGGCAATGAGGAAAACTTCTGCGGTAGGCGGACAGGAGGAAGAAGAAGATTATAGAAGAATCGCAGGATACCGGCGTTGCCCGTGTTTATTTTTTTTTTGCATAATAATATGCATACTAATATCCCGTTCCCGACCGCCCCATACCGTTCCGTCCCATCCCGCCCATCAGTCCCGTCGCGACCCAACCCGTCGTCCCGTTACGGTCCCTCCCCCTCCCGTGCCCGTCCCGTCCAGTCCCTCCACTCCCCTCCCCATCCTAAACCAAGAATATCCGAAAAATGAAAAGTCTCCTAAAAGTCTCCGAAAAGTCTCTGAATTGCAAAAAATAAAAACCTTTAAAAACACCTAAGGTAGGAGCCTTTCCCGACTTCTAATGAGACCAACTTACAGCCTTCTCCGGCCCTGAAAACTGTGGGAGGACTACTGTAACAAACATAGGGGGACATTGCCCTTTACTATATTAGATGAAGCAGTGTCCGGATCTAACTGTCCCTTCCCGTAACCTCCCTCACCCTCCCCTCACCTCCCTCATTTCCCTCAACCTCCCCACACCCTCTGTTATCTGCTTGGAAGTTGTGATAGTAACGCGAAGCAAAGGAACCGGAACTGATACATGTTCCAAGAACTACATATTTATCTCTCTCTCTCCTCTCTCTCTTCTCTCTCTCTCTCTCTCTCTCTCTCTCTCTCTCTCTCTCCTCTCTCTTATCTTTCTCTCTCTCTCTCTCTCACGAGAGCTACGTCATTATCTCTCTCTCTCTCTCTCTCTCTCCACACTATCTTCTCTCCTAACTCTCTCTCTCTCTCTCTCTCTCTCTCTCTCACCGGTATCATGGTTGGTGTTGTCGGAAGCAGACGTCGGAGCACTCTGTTGCCTCCGTCGCCGCCTCCTTTGCTATATATACTCCCCCAGACATAACGCCCCTGAGTACTACTTCACCCCCTGCCCATGCCCCTGCCCCCCTGCAAACCTTGTGTCATGCCTGGGGTAGGGAGGGTGTAGGAATTTTGGGAAAGTAGGGCAAGGACGAAGAAGAGCGAACATTTAAAGACAGGAATTAAAACAATGAAAAGTGATGATGACACGAAGATTAATGGAAGGAATTTTGTGGTGATGGTAGTATTGGTATTAGTGGTAGTAGTAGTAGCAGTAGTAGTAGTAGTAGTAGTAGTAGTAGTAGTAGTAGTAGTAGTAGTAGTAGTAGAAGTAGTAGTAGTTGCTTTTCTTACCATTAAGTAGTCGTCGTAATAGTTGCTTAATAGTAATAGTTGCTTCACTAGTTTAATTGAAGAGTAAAAGTGTTTAGCCAACAATAATAAAAGTACAAAGAACGCCAGAAAAAAAAAGTTGGGATTTCTGAATATTTTAAATATTTTGGGTAAAACGAATAAAAAATATAAAAATCATTTCAATATTATTAAGGGAAAAAGGAAATAATGAGGGGCATTCCCTCGGTTTAAAAAAAATAGTATCTTTTTAATATATGTAATATAAATTTTATGCTGGAATATATGATCGTTTTTTTTTGTGAGTGTGAATGTCATAGATTTTGGAAATTCGTTTGTTTATCGAATCTTTATCACATATTTTTGTTGTTGTTGTTTTTCTTTGTGTTCTTCATTTATTTCTCTTTGCCATCTTTTTTGCTCGTTTTTGGATTGTATTTTTTTTTTCTATATTACTACTACTAATTTACTACTACTACTACTACTATTTACTACTACTCATTTACTACTACTACTATATACTACTGCTCCCACCACTACTCTACTACTACTACTACTACTACACTACTACTACTACTACTACCACCCTACTACTACTTACTACCTACTACCACACTACTACTTCTACTCTACTACACTACTCTAACAAACTACTACTACTATACTACTATTTACTACTACTCACACTACACTACTACACTACTACTACTACTACTACTCAAAAAAAAAGTACCTCCCCGCCCTTTATTTTGGGGGGAACCCATAGCCCCACCTCGCTATTGACTGCGGCATCCAACCTTAACTACCCCTAAAAATACAACATTTACACTAAAAACCCCTAATTTATAAACCTACTCTATCCTAACCTATCCCCTTATCCCACTCTCTCCCAAGGGGCCTCGAAATCGAGTCCTTAGTCCGTGTTAGAGGGAGGGATTATCTCGTCCCCCTGGACACGGGGGCAGCCGGCGGGGAAAAGGGAGAGCGACACCTCATCCGGCGGCGACGGAGCTCCTTGGCGGGTGTTCTTTACTGACACAAGTCACTGTTTGAGTAAAGCTCCTACCCTTTGGGGGCCATCCCGCCATGTGTGAAGCCCAGGGCGGGGTACCATGGTGACTTGCAGGACCTATCGCCTGGGCCCTTATCTTCTCCACTCTTCCGTGGTGGCAGCCTCGAGGGAAGCTCACGATGGGAGGCGGCTCGGGTAAAAATCCGGATGCCCAAAAAAAGGTCCGCTGCCCCTGGCCCCAAATCCCCGAGCAAAATGTCCCGGGGGCCCTCAGGGGCGGTTTGGCGTCCTGTACCCAGGATTTTCCCCATCTAGAGGCAGAAGGGTTGGGCTCGGTGGAGACGTCGTGGCACACCTCCCTACTGCTGGCTGCAGGCCCCTCCCTCGTCGTGCCTGATACACACGAATCCCCCCTTTTTTGCACGTCATGGTGTGGTCGACGTTGTTGGGGGATCCAACCCCAGATTTTGGGGGATCCTTCCCTGGCCACCGTACCTCGGCAAGGGCCCAATCGACAAATTCTTGTTTGTTGGGGGTTGAACCCCTTTGCTCTGATTGGAAATGATGTTACCATTGGGGACCCCCGCTCCTTCGATGTGGTTTTTTCTCAGGGTGTCTGGAGGCAGGATGGTCGAAAGGTGTTCAAGGCGGGTCTTCGCCCTTTGCTGCCGTCCGGGGAAAATCGTTTTTTGCTCGCGATGATTTGGTCTTTTCCCTTGTGCGCCCTACGATGATCATATCCTGGGGACCTGGTGGGGTTGAGGGAGTTGGGGTTTCTCCCCTCAGCCACCTTCTCGGAGAGTTGATTTTTTTCCCTCCCCCCTAGTCTTGGGGGATTCGGGAAAAACCCCCCTCGCGTCTTCCCCAGGACGGGAGATCTCAGTAAGCTGGTAAAGGGTTCTTTATGATTCCTCCACGGTCTGGGGAAGGGCTATGCCCCGGGATGGTGCCATGCGAAGTTCCCCCGATGTTGCAGGCCATCTGTATGCCGCGTGGGTTTCGTGGGGCCGGTCTTGGCCATGGACAGGACATCGCCCTGGGTGCCCCACCAAACCTTTCTCTCCGACGTACTCCTTCTTTATCCCTTTCCAATAACCCCCAAGTGCCCTGTCCCTTCCTTCGTTACCACAACCCACTGCACTGAAATTTTTACAGCCCCGTCTGTGCTCGGGCTTGACGATGGGGGAAGGTTTAGCGGCGTTGGTGTTATCCTAGGAGGGCCTTTGGGGCCTGTAAAACCCCCCACCAGTGGCTTGGCCTGAATTTGCCGGCCCCTGACAGGTCGTCACATATCCATCTGCTTCCCCTTTGGGTTTTTTTAAAACCAATCACGCTTGAAGGACTGACATGCCAAGGGCGTACTCGCCATGACCACGGGGTCCCTTTGATTTTCCTTTCCCTTGATCAAACACCCTAGCCTTTTGCTACCATCCTATTTACTATAAATTAAGGGTTCCTATGTTTTATGGGGCTATGTACCCAGGGAAGGACACTTGTTTTTTTATATTTGAAGCTTGTTTTTTTTGATGATTTAAAAACGCTTTCTTGCGCCCACTAACAAAACCCGTTCACATCTTTTTTGGGAAAAGATCTCCCTCATGGCGTGGAGGGCTGTTTCCCCCTCCTGCCTGTTGCCCTGCGCATACCGGGAGGTTCCCCCCCGCCCCCTCACATCCTCCTACGACAGCCTGATGCATTTACCCACGGAAGCGCTATGACTTTTTGCCCTGCAATGGTCTCTCCTGGTTTTTTGTCCAGGGAATGAGGGGGCGGCTGTGAAAAGGGGTCGAGTGGTGACAATTTCCTTGCTATGCTGCAGGCACTGCAGGGTCACTCGGCCACTGCCCCAAAAGGTCTCTCACAGGCGCCCCCCTCTCGCATCCCGGGCCCGGGGACCAGACTGCCCTGTGTCTGAGGGATTTCTTCCACACCATTTCCCCCGTGATCCTCGAAATGAACTGTTCGGGGGGATGTCATGCCCCGCAGTCTATCCGGGGTTTGTCGCTGGGGGGAGTGTTTTTCCTCCAGCTTCTGTGGTTTCCTTGGAGGGGGCCCACCGCCGGACTCATTTCGTTGAGGGCCCGCAGTGCCCTGCACGTTGCCTTGTCGCATCCCGTCGGCAAAGCTAGGGGTTATCCCCTTTCTGTGACGGTTGATGGAGGCTCGCGTTCTTTGTATGGGGCCCCGGCCTCCTCCAACTTGTCTCGTTTTTTTTCAAGCCACAGTTCCACTCTCTTGGACTGCCTTTAGTTTCACTTGTCTTGCTCTTCTTGTGTGTCTTTTGAAAGAAAATTTGGCAAAAGAAAAAGCGTTTTAGGGCAAAAGGGGATAGAGGCGTGCCCAGGTTGTAGCGTTGAGAGGGCAACCTTTCCTTTGGTTTTTTTGGGGGTGGCCAAAAACTTTTGGGTTCAAAAAGGTTTCTTGTAGCCCCCTAGCTCGGGGCCCCAAGGGGCCCCACCCATAAGGTTGTTTCAGCCCCTTCAGATCCTTCCATTGGCGTTCACTCTCCGGTTTTTATTTTTTGCCCCCCGGTTGGGGGGGGCGGTGGCTGTCGGGGCGGTGGTGGTGGCGGCGGCAGGTGGGGGGGGCGGCTGCGGGGGGGGGGGGCGGCGGGGGAAATGCATTTGGGGGTGGCGGGGAGCAGGCCGCCCACCCTTTCCCCCCTCTGCTCCCTCGCTGGGTGCTGCTCCTCTCTCGGTGGGATCCCGGCGTCGTTTTGGGGCCCCTTTCCTCCCTCTCCACCCCGGGGGGTCTCGTCCCCGGGGTTCCTGCACCGGTCTCCTTTCCTACAGGTTCTTTTCTGTTTTTTCTCGCCACACCAAAAATTGTGCATTTATTATCCTGTTTGGTGCATATACACTCTTAGTCCGGGGGAATTGAGGCTAGATCTTATATTATTAGGCTTTTAAAGAAAAGAAGAGAGAGGAGAGAGAGAGAGGAAGAAGGGGGGAAAAGAGAGAGAGAGAGGAAGAGAAGAGAGAAAAGAGGGAGAGAAGGGGAAGAGGTGGGGGGGAAGAGGAGGAGAGAAGAGAGAGAGAGAGGAGAGGGGGGGAAAAAAGAAGGGGAGAGAGAGAGAGAGAGAAAAGAGAGAAGAAGGGGAAAAGGGGAGAAGGAGAAGGAGAGGAGAGAGAGAAGGGGGGGGAAAATTTGGGGAGAAGAGAAGAGAGGAAAGAGAGAGAGAGAGAAAAGGGGAGAGAGGAAAGAGGAGAGAGAGAGAGAGAGAGAGAGGAGAGAGGAGAGGGAGAGAGTAGGGGAGATAGGCACGGGGGGATGGGGGGGGACGGGGGATGACGTTTAGGAGGAAAAGGAGGGAAGGGGGGGGGGGGGAGGGGGGGGGGGAGTGGGGAAGTAGACAGGGAATCAGAAATGGCAGAGCAGTGGGTATTCAAAGACTTGCGCTCTAATTTTGGGGGCACACGAAATTAGCTGAACAGGGATTTTTTCTACAACTATATAAACAACTGTCCCCAAAAATCCGCCCGCAGGCAAAACAATGGTTCAAATGTTTTTTAGCATATTACGTTTAGGGGGAATAGAAATTGGAATCGAATTTAATGACGTTAACTTATAGTTGTTTCTTTTGCAAAAAGCGCTAAAAAACAGCTGATATTAAAAGACAAACGTGTAATGGGACAAAGATTTTATTTAATGCTGGCGTTTAATATTCTGGGGCATCCAATATTTTGAAATGCGCGGATAATAAAAGATTTAGGGACTCCCAAAAACCAAAAACTGGAATTCTAAGCCAAATTTTTTCCAAGATGAGCGTTGGTTTAGGTAAAATGAAAGACTGACACTAACGAAATGTTTGTGTCCAGGGGGGCCACGAGGGCCCTGCGGTGAGGCGGGGGTTTTTAACATCACCCCCCAAGGTCGCAGCCTGGTATTTTGGTGTAGGGGTTGCGGGGGGGGGGTGGGGGGGGGGGGGGGCGGGGTGGCGCGGGGACAAGCCACGTGCTTTCCACCAGACAGGGGGGAGGGAAGGGGCTGTCTACAAAAGGGGGGCTGGGGCGTGTTATCCCAGAGTTGTGTTCTCTTGCGATCCCCAGGAAGCTTGGAAGCACCAAGGGAAAAAGGGGGGGAGAAAAGTGGTGGTGTGGGGGGCGCGGGGCACTTTTCGGTGTTGAAGGGGGACTAAAAGGGGCTGCTGGGGATTTTTCGTGATTTGAAGGGGGGGAGTGGCGGTTATTTTTTGGGGAAGAAAAACCTCAATATTTTGTCAGGTGATATTATTAAAAGTTTTGTCCCTTTGATCAGAAGGGGGTTCCGACAGGTGGGGGAACTTTCGCATGGTGGGTCGGTTTTCTTAAGGAAAACTTGAAATTGTCAGGACTGCAAGGCACCGGGCGGGGCCTGCCGAAAGCGATCCCTCAACTACTACTACTACTCTACTACTACACTACTCTACTATATACTACTACTACTACTATTACCACCCCTACTATACCACTACTAATACTACTACTACTAACTACTACTACTATACTACTACTATAATTACTACTTTTTACTACTACTCTGCTACTACTCTAAATACACTATACTATTCTACTACTACCACTACTACTACCACTACTACTACTACACTCCAAAATCCACTACCACCACCCACAAACCACACCCCACCACTATACCACCTACTACATAGAGGAGTAGAGAGTTAAAGGATTAAAAGAAAGAAGAGATTAGAGAGTTAAAGAATTGAGAGATAAGAGATTAGGAGTAATGATTAAGAGATTAAGAGTAGAGAGAGTAAAAAGGTTTAAAAGAGTAGATAGGGGGAGAGCTTTTGTCTACCCCCCCCCCCCCCTGTTTTGGTTGGGTTTCCCCAAAACTTTCAGGGGGGGGGGTTGGGGGGGGGTTTTTTGTTTTTGAGTAAAGGCGGAAAAAAGGGAAGGGGGGAAAAATTTTTTTCCGGGCACTTTTTTTTTTTCCCTGGGGCTTTTTTTGCCCCTTTATTTGGGGGGGGCCCTTTTTTTTTTTCCCCCCTCTTTTTTTTCATTTTTTTTTTTTTTCCCCGGGCCCCAAACCCTTTACCAAAAAACCCAAAACCTTTTTCAAAAAAACCCTTAAAATTTGGGGGGTCGGCACCGTCTGCCCAAAAACGTACCCAAATTTTTAAAATTTTCCCCTATTTTCTATTTTACTAATTAAATAAAAACCCCCCTTTCCCAAAAAATAATCACACACAAATTTTAAACTCCAATCTTTCTTTCTCTCTCCTCTCTTTTCTCCCAAACTTACTTTTATCCCCCCTCCCTTTTCCTCCACTCTCCTCTTTACACCCCACCACCCCCCCCCCCCCAACCCCACCTGGCTGGGGGGGGAAGGGTTTGGGGGGAAATTGGAAAAAAAAAATTGGAAAAGGGAGTTGGAGTGTTTGGGGGGGGGGGAAAAAAAAGGGGTTTAAGGGTGTGGGGGAAAAGGGGGGGAAAAGGGGAAATTTTTAAAACCCCTTTTCTTCACCATTTAAACAAAACTCCACCCCACCACGCCTTTGCCCGAAAGGGCTTCCCCCTTTTTAACAAGGATTTAAACCCTTTTTGGGCCCTCACCGCCGCCCTTTCCCCCACCCCCCCTTTTTTTCCCCCCCCTTTTCCTTTTAGTGTTTTTTCCCCTTTTCGCTTTTGTTTTTTGGGGGGGGGTTTTTTTTTTTTTTTTGCACTTTTTTTTGACATCGTTTTCAATTTTTTTTTGTTTTAGGGGTTTTTTTTTTCCTCCCCCCCCCCCCTCTTCCCCCCCCCTTCCCCTCCCCCCCTTTTCCCCCCCCAGGTCAAGGGGTGCGTATTCCGGCACTCCTTTCCCGGGCAGGGGTTCATCCGCCTTTGGCCCCGGGGGGTTTTTGGCCCCCGTTTTTTTAAAAATTCTTGAAAAACTTACCCCCCCCCTCCTCCCCTTTTTCCCCTCCCCCATCTCCCCTCCCCCCTTCCCCCTCCCCCCCCCCTTTCCCCCCCCTTTCCTCCTCTCCCCCCCTTTTTCCCCAAACCCCCACCCCAAAAACCCCACCCCCCCCCAAAAAAAAAACCCCCCCCGGTTTTCCCCTTAAAAATTGAAACCTTTTTTGCCGGGAATTTGCCGATTTCCCCCGTTTTGCCTAGGAAAAAGGAGGGGGGGGGGCCCAAAAAATTTTAAAGTTTTTTTTTTTCCCCCCCCTTTTCCCTCTTCCCCTTTCCCTCTTCCTTTTTTCTCCTCTCTCCCCCTTTCCCCCTTTTTCCCCCCTCCTCTCTTCCCTTTCTTCTTTTCCCCTTTTTTTTCCCCCCCCCCCTTTCCCTTTTTTTCATTTTTTTTTAAAAAAGGGGACGGGAATGGGAAAATTGCGGGGGTAGGAAAGGTTGGCAAAAAAACCCCCCTGTCCGGGAAATTTTCCGGGCACCCTTTTGGGGGGAAAATTTTATTTTTTAAAGGGCCGGTTTACGGGCCCTTTTAAGGGCACTTTTCGCGTACCTGTGTTTTTTTCATTTGTTTACATGGGGGGAAAATTTTCCCAGGTGTGCCTCGCACTTTTAAAAGGGTGTACCCCGGGGATTTGGGCAAACCACCTTTTGGGCCCACCCCCCCCCGGGGGTTTTCCCATGGCCCAAAAACCCTAAAATAGGGTTTTTTGGGGGGGGGGCCCAAGAGTCGCGGGCCTAGGGTTCCTCGGGCCGGGGGGAAAAGGCGGCCCCTTTTGGGGGGGAAACCCCCCCCCCGGGGGCCCTTTTTTGCAAGGGGAAAAATTTTTTTCCCGGGCCCCCCACTGGGGGCACCCCCCTGGTCCAGGCTGCCCTTTGGGGGGGTCCCCCGGGGCCCCGAGTGTTTTGTTTTTGTTCGGGGTTTTTGGAGCTGCCTGATTTCTTGGTTTCTTTTGGCCGCAAAACTTTCCCGGGGTTTTTATTTTGGTCGTGGGGGGTGTGTGAGGCGCTCAGCACCCCTTGCACTTTTGTCCCCAAAACCTTTTCCTCCTTCCTTCTTTTTCCCCTTCCCCCCTCCCTATCTCTCCTCCTCCTCTCCTCTTTTCCCCCCTTCTCTCTTTTTTCCTCCCCCCTTTCCCCTTCTCCCCTTCTCCCCTCCTCCCACAGGAGAATAACAATCTCCGAGCTTTTTAATGATAAATTGTTGTTGATAAAATTTTTTTAAGATGAAGATAGGGGGATTTAAATGTATAGAAAAATAAAAATTTATAGATAGAGACGATAAATACGTGAAAAATAGATGTGGGTTCATTTAAACCCAGATAATAAAAACTAAAATTTATAGATAAATTGAAGATATTTATGACAAAATCAAAGAAAAGAAAAAATAGATCAAAAAAGGAAAAAAAAGCAACTATTTTTTTTTTTTTTTCCCCCCTTTTCCCCTTCCTCCTCCTCCCCCCCCTCCCCCCCTCCTCCCCCCCTCCCCTCCCCCTCCCCCCCCTCCTCCTCCCTCCTTCCTCCTCCTCCTCCTCCCCCTCCTTTTCCCCCCCCTCCCCCCTCCTCCTCCTCCTCCTCCCCTCCTCCCCTCCTTCCCCCCCCCATTCCCCCACAAAAATTATTTAAAAACAGACTTTACGCGCCCCGTAAGTAAAAGGGTATTGATAGGGGAATTCATATCTGTCCCCCTATCGATTTGTTGTATGGTGTGGTATTGTATTTGTATTTTTTATACCTATCATTCTGCCTATGAAACTTTCCTTTTTCCCTTTCCCCTTTAGGGCATGGTATCATTTTTCCCAAATGTTCCTCTTACTTTTGTTGTATTAGTATAGTGTTTCGCAGATCCCTCGTTTATGGGCCAATAGGTCTCCTGGGGTTCTGTTATTCCCATGTAATCTTATGTAATCCCCTTGGTCATAACTGGACTTGGGGGGACTTTCGGACGCCTCGCCTGAAAATAAAGCAGCCGACCCTAAATTTCGAAACCCTTAAAGGGGGGACAAAAGAAAGAAAAAGGGCCCCCTTTTTTTCTCGTCAGAGAGAAAAGAGAGAGAGGAGGGGAAAAATCATAAAAATATCATCTTTTTTTCCCAGTAAAGGATTTGAAACTATAAAAAAAAACATATTCTATTACGGGAAAACGCAACAATTGGTAACACTGTCACTTCCAAACCCCCGAAAAGCCGCCCCTGATGACGGGCCGCAAAGCCGAAACCCCCCCAAAAAAAGGCTGACGGGGGCCCCGAATAGCTCCGACTAACGGTCTAAATGTTGGCGCAATCTAATCGAAAAGGATTTTGCCCCCCCTTTTAAAAAAAATTTCTTTCATTTATTTTATCTACATCAAAAACTCCTCCCCCTCTCCTTTTCCTCTCCTCTTCTCTCTTTATCTTCTCTCTCTCCCCCTCCTCTCTCTCTCCCTCTCTCTCTTTTCTCCTCGTCTCTCTCCTCTTCTTCCCCTTTCTTCTCTCTCTTCCCCTCTTCCTCTCTCTCTCATTCCTCTCTCTCTCTCTCTCTCTCTTCTCTCTCTCTCTCTCTCCTCTCCCCTCATTAAATCTATTCATCATGTATTCATCTACAGGTTTTATTAAAGCCATTATCATCTTCTAATACCTATTTACTCTCCATTTCTATCTTTTTTTCTATATATTTTTTTTATCATTCAGTGGTGGGAATGACGGGCTGGGCTTGGGGAAACCTCTCTTCTTCCTCAAGGTGAAAAAAAAAAACCAAAAGATAAGATATTGCAAAAAAGGGAAAATGCCTTTTTTGTCATTGTTTATTATTGTTGTTATTTTTTTTCTTTATATGAATGAAATGTCGGTTTTTACCCCTCCAAAAAAGTATATATGTGTGAATTAAAGATATTAGGTAAACAATCACGATATATATTTGGCATTTTGTAACGTCATTTATTTAAAACTATCAATTTGAGATCATTGCTTTTCTGTCTTCAAGCACTATTTTTTTTGCTGAAGCTAAACAAAGGCAAATAGAAAGTTGTGATTTACTAACATTTTTTTAAACATTTTGAATAGGAATGTTATACTACTTTTATGCAACAGATCTTTTAGATGATCTCTTTTTTGGAATATGTTGTACAGTTTTGCTCTCTCTCTCTCTCTCTCTCTCTCTCTCTCTCTCTCTCTCTCTCTCTCTCTCTCTCTCTCTCTCTCTCTCTCTCTCTCTCTCTCTCTCTCTCTCTCTCTCCACCCCGCCCCTTCCCTCCCCACAACCCATAACCTCCCACACACAATGACAAAGGGTTGCAGGGAGGTCAATCATGTCAACTTTAATTAACCAGGTGACTCAAGGCTCAGGTGTGAAGGTGGTGGGTCACACTTACCTGAGGGGGAGGACTCACCTGTCACGACTCACGACCCGCCACGTGACGCAATGACTCGCCTGCCTGGATGAGTATGCATGAGTAATATCTTCAAGAAATGGAGAGTTGTGTGTGCATCTTTGTGTGTGTGTGAGAGACAGATAGACATAGAGAGACAGAGAGAGACATAGACAGATAGACATAGAGACAGAGAGAGAGAGACAGATAGACATAGAGACAGAGAGAGAGAGACAGATAGACATAGAGAGACAGAGAGAGAGAGAGACAGATAGACCTAGAGACAGAGAGAGAGAGAGACAGATAGACCTAGAGACAGAGAGAGAGAGAGAGACAGATAGACATAGAGACAGAGAGAGAGAGACAGATAGACATAGAGACAGAGAGAGAGACAGATAGACATAGAGACGACAGAGAGAGAGAGAGAGACAGATAGACATAGAGACAGAGAGAGAGACAGATAGACATAGAGACAGAGAGAGAGAGACAGATAGACATAGAGAGACAGAGAGAGACAGAAAGACAGATAGACATAGAGAGACAGAGAGAGACGAAGACAGATAGACAATGAGGGAAAAGACAGAGAGAGAAGTAGACAGACTAGAGATAGAGTAGACAGATGACAGAGAGGAGAGACAGATAGACATAGAGAGACAGAGAGAGACAGAAAGACAGATAGACATAGAGACAGAGAGAGAGAGAGAGAGAGATAGACATAGAGAGACAGAGAGAGACAGAAAGACAGATAGACATAGAGACAGAGACAGAGAGAGAGACAGATAGACATAGAGACAGAGAGAGAGACAGAAAGACATAGAGACAGAGAGAGAGAGACAGGTAGACATAGAGAGACAGAGAGAGACAGTAAGACAGATAGACAGAGAGAGACAGAAAGACAGATAGACATAGAGAGACAGAGAGAGACAGAAAGACAGATAGACATAGAGACAAGAGGAGAGAAGTAGAGATAGATAGACATAGAGAGAACAGAAGATAGAACAGAAAGGACAAAGATAGACATAGAGAGACAGAGAGAGAGGAAAGACAGATAGACATAGAGAACAGAGAGAGAGACAGAAAGACATAGAGAGACAGAGAGAGAGAGACAGTAGAATAGAGACAGAGAGAGACAGTAAGACAGATATAGAGCAGAGAGAGACAGAAAGACAGATAGACATAGAGACAGAGAGAGACAGTAAGACAGATAGACATAGAGACAGAGAGAGACAGTAAGACAGATAGACATAGAGACAGAGAGAGACAGAAAGACAGATAGACATAGAGAGACAGAGAGAGACAGAAAGACAGATAGACATAGAGAGACAGAGAGAGACAGAAAGACAGATAGACATAGAGAGACAGAGAGAGACAGTAAGACAGATAGACATAGAGAGACAGAGAGAGACAGAAAGACAGATAGATATAGAGACAGAGAGAGACAGTAAGACAGATAGACATAGAGACAGAGAGAGACAGAAAGACAGATAGACATAGAGACAGAGAGAGACAGAAAGACAGATAGACATAGAGACAGAGAGAGACAGAAAGACAGATAGACATAGAGAGACAGAGAGAGACAGAAAGACAGATAGACATAGAGACAGAGAGAGACAGAAAGACAGATAGACATAGAGACAGAGAGAGACAGTAAGACAGATAGACATAGAGAGACAGAGAGAGACAGAAAGACAGATAGACATAGAGACAGAGAGAGACAGTAAGACAGATAGACATAGAGACAGAGAGAGACAGAAAGACAGATAGACATAGAGAGACAGAGAGAGACAGAAAGACAGATAGACATAGAGAGACAGAGAGACAGTAAGACAGTAAGTTTGCTCTCTTCATTACGGACCCTTACTTACCCTCTCTACTCATCCTGCAAAGAGCAACCACGTGAACAATTATCTATTACTTATTTCTTCATCTGCCTATTTATTGTTATCATTGTGTTTATTGCTGTCATTACTACCATCATCATCTTCACCCCTCCTCCTCCTCCTCCTCCTTCTCATCTTCCTCCTCCTCCTCTTCCTTCTTGTTTTCTCTTCATCCTCCTCCTCCTCACCACCACCACGCAATGGACCCAAATGTGACCCAAATCTTTTCATCATCTCGGCAGGCCAGTGTGACCCAATCTGACCCAACCTTGACCTCTGATTTTGCTCTGGAAGAAGGGACGAAGGAAGAGGAGGAGCAGGAGGAAAGGAGTGAAAAGCAAGGTTAGTAAGAGAGTATGATATGTATTGTCTTTCTCTGATGATAAAAAAATTGTTTGGGAAAGTTAACATTGCAAATTTAACTCGTCATCATCATCATCATCATCATTGTTGTTGTTGTTATATTTGTAATTATTCAATAAAAAAAATGCGAAGTAATATTCATATCTAAGGCAACATTTACCCATCAAAAGTTATTGTAAATGGATGGATCTACAATTGTGTCCCCGGCATTTCCAATTATCTATCGAAAAAAATATTTTCGGATTTCTGGCTGCTCAAAAATATTCCAAAATTGACGACGATCAGTTTTTTTTTATTTTGCCGCAAAACTATGAATCGTAGAAGAAAACTTATCGAAATAACAAAGGTTCATCTTGAGGTGTTCTACATATTGCAGTAATCGGCTCGTCAAAACACCTCATGGTTGTCGAGAAAATTGATATTTTGTATAAATGTACGAATATGCTATTTTCTCGTTTATTTACCAATCAGTATTTTTTTGCTTTACGCCAAATGATTGCCCTTGATCTACTTCATATTTACTTTTCTATTCATGTTGCACGAATCTGCCATAGTTTTTTAGTTACTGAAAAAAACGTAATTTAAAAAATCAAGGTATACCCTTTGCAAAATTAGCAATATTTTTTGAAAAATTGATTTGCTTGAAAATTTGTTCCTAGCAATTTTTGGGCATGCTGAACACGAATATGGAATCAGTTTTCAGTTACAATGATTAGAAGTCCCTATTTCAGCCAATTCACACTGACATGATACTTCCAGATATTCCTTAAAAACCACAAATTAGACAAAACTTAGAGAAGGGAAAAAAAACGAAGCTGGCATCTCACCACGAAACGTAATAGTGAAAGGAGGACCATTTATAAGTGGTGGTGATAGTGTAGTGACAGTGGTGATGGTAATAGATTGCTTCTCTCTCTCTCTCTCTCTCTCTCTCTCTCTCTCTCTCTCTCTCTCTCTCTCTCTCTCTCTCTCTCTCTCCCTTTTGTGGACGTTTACCTGTGACTATAAGAGAAAAAGAGAGAGAGAGAGAGAGAGAGAGAGAGAGAGAGAGAGAGAGAGAGAGAGAGAGAGAGAGAGAGAGAGAGAGAGAGAGAGAGAGAGAGAGAGAGAAAGAGAGAGAGAGAGACTAGATGATGTGGACAGGTGACCAGACGGGTATAATGATTAACTGCTGCAGGGGAGGAGGAGGAGGAGGAGGAGGAGGAGGAGGAGGGAGGTATAGGGAAACGAACATTGTGCTGGTGAAAGGAAGGGATGTACAAGAGGAGGAGGAGGAAGAAGAAGAACAAGGACAAGAAGAAGAAAATGTGTGGAAACCAACAACAAAAACAATACAAAACTAACTTTATTTCAAGACGTTACAAAAACACTACAAACACACAAAAATACAATTCGTCGATCGGCACAACACACAAGTCTATAAGAAAGAATATATATCTATCAAATAAATCTCCAGGAAAAA
>JACEEZ010018017.1:270000-272500 GCA_016584305.1 Chionoecetes opilio
CACACTCACATTAACACACCTCACACTTACTCTCAACTCACACTCACCTCACAATCACACTCACGTCACACTCACCTCACACTCACTTCACACTCACCTCCCACTCACCTCCCACTCACTTCACACTCACTTCACACTCACCTCACACTCACATTAACAGCCACAGTGTCACGAAGAGTTAGCCTCACACTATACCGTCTCCTTAATACAGTTACGCAGAGTGGGGAATTACCGTCTTGAGGATAAATGGATGAAGAGCATAAGGATGAAGACCACTTAAAGGATATTACCTGTGTATATAGCGATAAGTGACATTCTTACAGCTAAGAGGTTAAAGAAGTGTCGCTTTGATGCCCAATGTTCATTTTTTCATCCCTCACCCGCCTCGCGAAAGTGTAACGTGGCTTGAATTTTGCGTGTATTGAGTTGAGTGTTGGAGTGTAGGCGCCACCACCACCACCACCACCACGCCGTGAGCCTCCCACACCCTGGGCCGCCGTGGCTCCCTCCCCCGCCGCCTTACCTCTCCCCTGTGGCTCCTTGGCGTGCATCCAGTCCCCTTCGTGCCTTCTGTTATGTCTTTATCCTGGAGAACACGTTACTTGTCGAGAGCAAGAGAGAGAGAGAGAGAGAGAGAGTATAATATTATATACTATCACGTTTAATTAAGTAAAACTGCATTTTAATACCATACATAGACTTTGGTTACGAAACCTAACCGAATTAAAGGGTCTCCGCTCCCCAAGACCCACTCTCCCCCGCAAGCTCACTAACCTAACCTGGACATTGGTTACGTAACCCAACTGGGAGTCACAGCCCTGCCAGACCCCCCTCATGTAATTAATAATGGTCAATTTATAGCTTCACCTAACCAACGATTTTCTGATGCGCCTTATGTTTTTCTGGTGTGTTTTTATGTGTTTTGAATGAATCTGCTAACCGTTTCTGTCGCAATATTTTTTTTTTTTTTTTTTTTTCTGCAAAAATGACAACAAAAAAATGAAGAAAAAAAAGAACCTAAACCTAACCTAATCTTTACCTATACCTAACCTAACCCATATCTAACCTAACCTATACCTAACCTAACCTTTACCTAATTAAAAAAAAAAACTAAAAAAAAAACTATCTACCTAAAAAAAAAAAAAAAAATTGCAACAGAAACGGTTAGCAGATTCATTCCAAATACATAAAAACACACCAGAAAAACATAAGGCGCATCAGAAAATCGTTGGTTGGGTGAAACTGTAAATTATCCTTAATAATTTCCGACGGCTGGCGCAGAGGTGAGGAATACTGCAAATGGTCAGATCTACAAGTTGATGACGATTATAACTACGTGCCTTATATTGTATTAAACTGCAGTAGAACCCACGCTTAAAGAGTTAAGATAAACTCGAAAAACATGCAATATACATATATACAAAAATGGTTCTGTGAAAGTTTTTTTGTCTCTCTCCCGTGCCAATCTAAAGAGAAAAACTGACATTTGACATATTATACCAACTTTTTTATGTAGTTTTCAACGTGATCTCGACAAACTATCAGATTGGAGTGATAAATGGCTATTAAAATTCAATTCCGATAAATGTAAAGTAATGCATATAGGAAACGATAACCTCAAATATAACTATCAAATGCAAAATAAATCGTTAACTGAAGTACAGCAGGAAAAGGATTTAGGTGTCATCATCAGAAACGATCTTAAAACCAGTCCGCATTGCCTAGCTGCCAGTAAAAAGGCGAATATGATGTTGGGCTTCATTAAACGCAACTTTGAACCTAAAACTCCGAAAGTAATGACACAATTATACACGTCCTTGGTTAGGCCGCACTTAGAATATGCTGTTCAATTCTGGTCGCCCTGTTTCGTAAAAGATCAAGCCAAATTGGAATCAGTGCAAAGAAGAGCAACCAAACAAATTCCCATCTCTGCGAAATTCATCTTATGAAGAGAGACTGCGGAAACTTAATATGTTTTCCTTAAAGGATCGTAGAATCCGTGGGGCTTAATAGAAACCTTTAAGATCCTAAAAGGATTTGATGTTATTAATCAAGAGAACCTATTCGAGCTTTCTCCTCAAGTGACAACAATAAATAATTGTTTAAAACTAAACGGTCAACGTTGCATCACATATCTCCGTAAAAATTATTTCAATGTTAGAGTCGTTGATCGATGGAACAAGCTACCAGCAAATGTTGTCGAAGCCAGCACAATAACTACATTCAAAAACAGACTTGACGCGCACTGTAAAGTAAATGGGTATTGATAGTGCCCTGCGAATTCATATTATACACACACACACATACACACACAAACACCCCGCATCACACACACACACAAGAACTGCTTTCTCTTTATCTCCAACTCCCTTTCTTTGTGCTTACGTTTCCTATTCATCTCTCTATCGCTAATTCCACTCCCCCATCTCCTTCCTTCCTTCCCTTTTCTCTTCCCCTTTCTCTTTCTCCCATTGTTCCCTTCAGAAGGGCACCGTAAGAT
>JACEEZ010018017.1:277500-280000 GCA_016584305.1 Chionoecetes opilio
AGCCCCACAGTGTTAAAGTGACTCGCTCCACGGCCGCCGCTCGCCGCCCCATGGATTACTCTACTCTTCCGCGGATTAACGGTGCTCCCACCCCCAGTTAAGTGCAGTTACTCACCGGCGAAACAGTTCCGCACCATTGCTACTTGCGTAACTGTTTTGTTCCCTGAACAACTGGGACAACCTTTCCAGTCCACACCTGCGCTTTCACTCAACTTCGCCATGCCTGACGACGAAAACCTACCCACAACAGCAACAGTTCCTACACAACTTGTCTTTTCAGTGTCCTCAGCTTCGACCCAGGACAACACCCCAGCTCGCCTTGCTCACCCAGCTGGTATCCCAGCTCTCGACAGAGGTCACTTCTCTCAAGAGGCAAATGCAATGCCACCAACGACCCCGCTCATCCACACCTCAGCAACGCCATACCGTCCACGCTCACCCACACCTCAACGCCGCCAGCAACGCTTCCGCTCGAGAAACTCTGGACTCTGCTGGTACCACAACTACTTCGGCAGCAAAGCCTCAAAGTGCGACCCCCCCTGCTCGTACGCGGCATCAAACGAAAAAGGCGAGTACTAGTGCAGCGTACTTTTCGCCAAACCTCATCGCTGCTCCGCCTTCACGACAAACGCCCGCAACACAGCCGGCGTCAACACTGCCATGGCGGTAACACTGCCACGCCCGCAACACTGCCGGCGGCACCACTGCCATGGCGACAACTCTGCCACGCCCGCGACTCACAGCCGGCGGCACCACTGCCATGGCGTCAACACTGCCACGCCCGCGACTCACAGCCGGCGGCACCACTGCCATGGCGGTAACACTGCCACGCCCGCAACACTGCCGGCGGCACCACTGCCATGGCGGTAACACTGCCACGGGCCCGCAACCTGCCGGCGGCACCACTGCCATGGCGTCAACACTGCCACGCCCGCGACTAACAGCCGGGGCACCACTGCCATGGCGGTAACACTGCCACGCCCGCAACACTGCCGGCGGCACCACTTTCCATGGCGTCAACACTGCCACGCCCCGGACTCACACCGGGGGCACCACTGCCATGGCGGTAACACTGCCACGCCCCCCAACACTGCCCGGGGGCACCACTGCCATGGCGACAACTCTGCCACGCCCGCCCACTCACAGCCGGCGGCACCAACTGCCATGGGGGCAATACTGCCCCGCCCGCACAAAAGCCGGCGGCACCACTGCCATGGCGGCAACACTGCCAAGCCAGCAACTGGTCACCACAGCCCCCAAAGTCAACCAACACACCAACTTCTACCAAAATCTCGTTCCTCCTCCCGCGTCAATAGGGGGGGTACTGTAGCGACTAAAGTAGTCACCCCTTTCAGTCTTACCATGTTTCGTTCTCTGCCCGTGCGGTCCTCTAACAGAGAATCCCGCGTAAACACGGGGACTTTCATTTTGTAGTCTTCAATAATTGTTATTGAATTATCTGTGTTTGCACTGTTATCGCTTATCAATATAATCAATTATATACAACGTGTCACCAGCAATATATACTGGAAGTGTCTTTGGTGAAACTGCATTCTTGGCGAGTTTTTTCATACACCTTAAAAATCACCATTTATGAAACCTGAAAATTTGTATATATACTCCAGATTTTTATGCAATAAATCAACCTGAACTGACAAAGTGAGTATCCTTCATTCCAGTTCAACCATAAGCTATGAACACTCCACCTAGTTACAGAGTGACCCAGTTTCTAGATTAGTACCGCAACAGGTAAATCAAGTAATTTATTGCAGTCGTTCGCCAAAGTGCACTGCAGGTGTGTAAATTCAATAACACTCGCATTTATGTTGCTCTAAACGCCGCGCACCCCCCCCCCCCCCACACAACCCCACAGACACACACACACACGTACACACACACACGTTGCATTATTCACAGGGCTGCAAGTAAATGTGTCTAATTTTACAAAGTTATTCTACAGCCTGCATGTTATGTCTGCACGGCTGACACAGAAAGAGAGAAAGAGAGAGAGAGAGAGAGAGAGAGAGAGAGAGAGAGAGAATGAAAAAATTGAACTATATCCTTAAACAGATCACGCGACAGACATGAAACACAACAGGAATATCATGAACACAACACGAATATTTACTCCCTAAAAAAAATTCCCACCATTTTCCTCGTGACTTCAAGACGTTTCCATTAAGGTGACGGATCTTCTGCTTCCCTTGTGATGCATTACGCTGGCAACCTTAATGGACAAACCTCGCCCCCTCAACCCCCAACCTCGGCCTGTTTTGCGCCAGACTTTTATTGAGAAAGATGATAGAGTTGTGATGTGCGGTTATAACATAAAGGAGAATAGAATGGGCGGTGGTTGTGGCGTGAGGGAGGAAAGGTGAGGGAATGGTTTTTTTTTTAGGTGTTACTATAAAATCAGTATAATAGACACGAGTTATTTCCCTGGAGTGTCTTATAGATGTATATCATAATTTTCTTACGTTGTGAAGTAGTACCAGTTACA
>JACEEZ010018017.1:282500-287500 GCA_016584305.1 Chionoecetes opilio
TGTGTGTGCTTGTGTGTTTGCGTGTGTGTGTGTTTGTGTGCGTGTTTTTTTGTGTGCGTGTGCGTGTGTGTGTGTATTGTTGATCAGTTTCAGTCACTCTGAACTAACTTTTGCATTTTTTTTTTTCCAACAGTATTAAGTCAATTTACAATATTACTTTATGCAGTCAAAAAAATAGATAGCTTTATCAAAGTAAGAAAAAAATAAAAGAGCGAGGAAAAATAAGGAGGAAAGGAACAGGAAGAGAAAATTATTATAATATACATAGTGGTAAAAGATGAAAGGAACGTTAAGCTTATAAGAGTAATAAGAGAAGAAGTAAAGAGGGCAAGAGAAAGATGAGGAAAAGAAGGAAGCACCCACAGGAAGAGGAGGAGGGGGGGAGGAGAATGCAAAAGTCTTGAAGCATTTGGAGAGTCATCACGCTCTTCTGAACTGTTTCCGTGATGTTGGTCTTTTCTGACGAGCCCTTGTTGCCTCCTGAGCGCTGCCTGGAAACTGTGCCCTTCCTGGAGAACAAATATTAAACTTCTTGGTCGATCTTGCACCAATTGGACGGGAGGGTGAAGTTTCTTTTTTCTTTTTCATTTTGTATTTTGTATGAGTGAAAACTATAGTAAGTAAGTAGGTAAGTAAGTGTTTATTGACCACAATTTCGGTTAGTTACATTTAATTTCAAGGAATCACAAGTAAGAACATAAATTGAAACCGGTTAATTAAAAACAATTATGGGCCAAACAGTAAACAGTTTTCGTGAATATACCCCTAAAAAATATGCCTTAAAATCCACTCTTGATATAAATATAGACAACATCCTGGTAAATGGAAAAACCTGTAGCAAAAGAAAAAAAATAGGACAAAAAGCAACACTAAAACATTGAATATATAACTACGTGAATATATAAAAAGCATGAACTTTCAAAAATTTGAACGTTATACATACACACATACTTAATAAAGGTACAAAAATGTTCCTTGGTGAGCCTCATGAGTGATAAAAAGGTTCCGTTTTAAAATGCACACGAGATGTGAGAGAAAATTTGCAAATAATATATATTTAGCGTTTCATCTGGAGCAGAAATAGTGAGCAACGAAGTGACGGAATGAATAAACAAAGAACTGCTCTTAGGAATGTCTGACTCCCACCTGACTTATTCAACCTATCCCCCCACCTCCCCTTCCTCCCTTACCCCCCTCACCATCTCTTCCCCTCCTCCCTTACCCCCCACCATCTCTTCCCCCTCCCTTCCCCCTCCCCACCATATCTCTCCTCTCTGCCTTACCCCCCACCATCTCCCTCCTCCCAACCTCCCCCTTCCCCACCTCTGTAACAAAGCAAGAAATGTATCCTGGCGACAAGTCTATACACACACACACACACACACACACACACACACACACACACACACACACACACACACACACACACACACACACACACACACACACACACACACACACACACACACACACACACACACACACACACACACACACACACACACACGTATACATACATACACATCCATGCACACATGCATACATATGCACACATGCATACATATGCACACATGCATACATATACACGCATACATACACACACATATACATTCACATATACATATAAAGATATGCATATACACACATACATGCATATACAGACATATACACACATACATACATATACCCATACCTACATGTACACACATACACACATATACATACTCACATACATATACTATTGCATTGTTATCCATATCTACTATTTTGCCGTTGCACGTATCCTGATCCCATATGACGCTGTAGGCTGGTTTTCCGTAATGCCGCATTAACATGACCGTTGTTTGTCATCCAGATAACTTGGTCCGTGACATGGTGTGCACGCGGCAAAGGTAAAGGAACGCAAGGAAAAGACCATCCCGTCAAAGGAAAAGAAGCACAGGGAAAAGGAAAAGAAACGCAAGGAAAAGACCATCCCAGCAAAGGAAAAGAAGCACAGGGAAAAGACTATCCCGGCAAAGGTAAAGGAACGCAAGGAAAAGACCATCCCGGCAAAGGAAAAGGAGCACTGGGAAAAGGAAAAGAAACGCAAGGAAAAGACCATCCCAGCAAAGGAAAAGAAGCACAGGGAAAAGACCATCCCGGCAAAGGAAAAGGAGCACTGGGAAAAGGAAAAGGAATGCAAGGACAAGAACAACCCGGTAAAGTCCTCCGAACAACTAGATACGCTCAACGAAAACAGAATTGTCAGCTGGAGTCTCAAAGTTCCCCTACAGTACCGCCAGCAGTTCACGGGGAGGAACAGCACCTTGCTGGAACCCCTTCGTGAACACCGCCAGGTGGACGTAGCTATAGCGTACCACCAGGCCAATCACCGGGTGGTATTCCAAGGCCCCAAGACCAGTGTCAAACGGTGCCACGACCAAGTCAAGAGTAGTTTTCAAGCGCGGCGGGCGTCGAACCCAGGACCTCAGCGGCAGGCAGGGGAGACACGAAATCCTGGACCTATCGCCCATTGAGTGCCTGAAGCAACGCTGAAACATCACTGAAACAACATCACTGAAACGCCTCTGAAATAATATCACTGAAACAATATAACTGAAACATCACTGAAACAACATCACTGAAACAACATCACTGAAACGCCACTGAAACAACATCACTGAAACAACATCACTGAAACGCCACTGAAACAACATCACTGAAACGCCACTGAAACAACATCACTGAAACGCCACTGAAACAACATCACTGAAACGCCACTGAAACAACATCACTGAAACGCCACTGAAATAACATCACTGAAACGCCACTGAAACGCCACTGAAACAACATCACTGAAACGCCACTGAAACAACTTCACTGAAACGCCACTGAAACAACATCACTGAAACGCCACTGAAACAACATCTCTGAAACGCCACTGAAATAACATCACTGAAACGCCACTGAAACAACATCACTGAAACAACATCACTGAAACGCCACTGAAATAACATCACTGAAACGCCACTGAAATAATATCACTGAAACGCCACTGAAACAATATAACTGAAACGCCACTGAAACAACATCACTGAAACACCACTGAAACAACATAACTGAAACCACACTGAAACAACATCACAGAAACGCCACTGAAACAACATAACTGAAACGCCACTGAAACAACATCACTGAAAAACCACTGAAACAACATCACTGAAACGCCACTGAAACAACATCACTGAAACGCCACTGAAATAATATCACTGAAACGCCGCTGAAACAACATCACTGAAACGCCACTGAAATAACGTCACTGAAACGCCACTGAAACAACATAACTGAAACGCCACTGAAACAACATCACTGAAACACCACTGAAACAACATCACTGAAACACCATTGAAACAACATCACTGAAACACCATTGAAACAACATCACTGAAACACCACTGAAACAACATCACTGAAACGCCACTGAAACAACATCACTGAAACGCCACTGAAACAACATCACTGAAACACCACTGAAACAACATCACTGAAACGCCACTGAAACAACATCACTGAAACGCCACTGAAACAACATCACTGAAACGCCACTGAAACAACATCACTGAAACGCCACTGAAATAACATCACTGAAACAACATCACTGAAACGCCACTGAAACAACACCACTGAAACGCCACTGAAACAACATCACTGAAACAACATCACTGAAACGCCACTGAAACAACATCACTGAAACGCCACTGAAATAACATCACTGAAACGCCACTGAAACGCCACTGAAACAACATCACTGAAACGCCTCTGAAATAACCACTGAAATACCACTGATACAACATCACTGAAACATCACTGAAACAATATCACTGATACAACATCACTGATACAACATCACTGAAACCCCACTGAAACAACATCACTGAAACAACATCACAGAAACGCCACTGAAACCCCACTGAAACAACATCACTGAAACAACATCACAGAAACGCCACTGAAACAACATCACAGAAACGCCACTGAAACAACATCACTGAAACGCCACTGAAACAACATCACTGAAACCCCACTGAAACAACATCACTGAAACACCACTGAAACAACATCACTGAAACACCACTGAAACAACATCACTGAAACACCACTGAAACAACATCACTGAAACGCCACTGAAACAACATCACAGAAACGCCACTGAAACAACATCACTGAAACGCCACTGAAATAACATCACTGAAACGCCACTGAAACAACATCACTGAAACGCCACTGAAATAACATCACTGAAACGCCACTGAAATAACATCACTGAAACGCCACTGAAACAACATCACTGAAACACCACTGAAACAACATCACTGAAACACCACTGAAACAACATCACTGAAACGCCACTGAAACAACATCACAGAAACGCCACTGAAATAACATCACTGAAACGCCACTGAAACAACATCACTGAAACGCCACTGAAACAACATCACTGAAACGCCACTGAAATAAACATCACTGAAACGCCACTGAAACAACATCACTGAAACGCCACTGAAATAACATCACAGAAACGCCACTGAAATAACATCACTGAAACGCCACTGAAACAACATCACTGAAACATCACTGAAACAACATCACTGAAACACCACTGAAACAACATCACTGAAACGCCACTGAAACAACATCACTGAAACGCCACTGAAATAACATCACTGAAACGCCACTGAAACAACATCACTGAAACGCCACTGAAACAACATCACTGAAACGCCACTGAAATAACATCACTGAAACGCCACTGAAACAACATCACTGAAACGCCACTGAAACAACATCACTGAAACGCCACTGAAACAACATCACTGAAACGCCACTGAAACAACATCACAGAAACGCCACTGAAACAACATCACAGAAACGCCACTGAAACAACATCACTGAAACGCAACTGAAACAACATCACTGAAACCCCACTGAAACAACATAACTGAAACGCCACTGAAACA
>JACEEZ010018017.1:292500-295000 GCA_016584305.1 Chionoecetes opilio
TAAAGAAGTCTGATACAATCCTTCATAAGGGTACACACGTCTTATAACATTACTGTATACATACAATACAGCTGACTTTATCACCTTTTTTATATATGGGAATAACTCGTGCTATCTCGAGCTGTTTTGGGAACAGTCCTTCTTCAAATGTTCTGTTGATTATGTGTTGTAAATATGGTGACACTATACTGCTGCATTTTTTTAGTATCTTTATATCTATGGTGTCATTGTATATGGTGATGTTAGAGAGAGAGAGAGAGAGAGAGAGAGAGAGAGAGAGAGAGAGAGAGAGAGAGAGAGAGAGACGAAACAGGATGCAGCAAAAAAAAGCTATGAGCATATTGTATGTTTGTACATTCATGCAAAAAACAAAATTTGCCGTCAAGTATTTGTGCTGCAAAGAAATGCTGATCGGTTGATCGATAGTCGTGTAGATATTGCGCCGATGACAACACAGTTAAGGTAAGAGCCGCAACCCCCTATGAAGGTGTTGGTGCGGCCAGCAGGTTGGAACCAATGAGGTTGGAGTTGAGGTGGTGGAGTTGAGCTGAAGTTGGAACCAATGAGGCTGGAGTTGAGTGGTGAGTCCTAGGCATCGTAGCTTGGAGGTTCACCCTCGTGGTCGTTAAGGAACAATACTCATGAGTAAATACGGAATAATGACTCTTATGTAACGTCTTTTCCTCACCACTCAACTCCAACCTCATTGGTTCCAACTTCACGAGGATTTTCTTCTTTAATATGGCAGAGGTCCCTGCAATCACTGCCTCTTCAAAAGTAAAGGCGTACTAGGATGACCCAGACAGCAGAAATCTCCTGTTCAGTTCGCCTCCCAGAAGGCAAGCACGTGACTGCCATCCATCTGACGGCAGAGCGAGTCAACACCTGGATGTGCTACAAGCAGTGGCGCTTTCTCCCCATTGCTTCCATCGAGCTGGACCCACAACGCTGTGAGGTCTTGGACGATGTCAAGGAATTCCGTCAGTGTAACGTGACACTGAATGAAGAGACACTAAATACTCTTGAGGCCGACACCTTTGTGAGGATCAAAATCAAGAGAGGAAGTAAAACCCTTCGCAAGAAAATTATACAAACGGGACGTCTGATTGAACATTTACAAGAACGCAGTGTTTCTCAAGGGAAAGTTGACCTGTCGGTGGATGTGTTGTCTTTCACTCCACTCACAGCGTCTTTGAAAGTTAATTATTCCCGTGATGAGTTTCCCAAGACCCACCAGGAAGCAGGTGAGCCACGAGCACCTGAGGACGAACTCCCTCCCAGTGTGGGAGAGCCGTGCGCTGAGCCTCGCCAAGGTGACGACTTGGCGGCCGCCGACCCGCCACTGCCTGCTGCGGGCAAGGCTGCGGACGAGGGAGACGAGAGCCCTCCGGTGCACGTCGTATTGGAAGACCTGGGAACGAGTGTCTCGGAGGCTGCGTCCTCTATCACCATTGAGGCACCAATCGAGGCGTTGCTTTGCGAGGAGGACGTGAGCCACCAGGAGGTAGTGGAGCCCCTGGTGGAGCCCAAGGACAGCGCTCCTGAGCCTCCCTCACACCAGGCGCAACAAAGTGTGGCCGAGGGCGAGGCTACATTCACTGACGAGCCAACAGTGATTGAATGCATTTTGAACATCCCTAGGCGTCAACGGAGAAAAATGATGGGTGGCCAAGGCTCATTTCTATGCCGCCTCCGTGACTCCAACGAGGTGCAAGTCACCTTCGATTACAGAACCGGGATTCTGAGGCTGCGGGGCCACGCCCAACACGTGGACCGATGCCACGGTGACGTGATGAAAATTATGAACTTCTCACAGAGTAAGGACAACGTCCTCCCTCCAAAAAGGGAAGCGAAGGCTAGTAAAGCAGAGATGAAAATTGTGAAAACTTCACAGAGTAAGGAAAGCATCTCAAAGCAAAAAGGTGAAGTGAAAGCCAGAAAAGCAGCGGCCGTGAGTGAGGTAGTGAAGCCCCCTCCTGCACAGCCATCGCAGCAGCTGCAGAAGTCCAGCGACGACGCGACCACTCAAGGAACAGCAATGCACCGCCACAAAACAGAGAGTGAGAGAGTGGCAACAAAGGCCACATATGCACAGGCACTGAAACAGCCACGGCAGTCGTCCAGTGGCGCCGCAACCACTGGGGGAGCTGCGACATGCCGGGATGTACACAGCGGTGTGCACGCGGCAAAGGTAAAGGAACGCAAGGAAAAGACCATCCCGGCAAAGGAAAAGGAGCACAGGGAAAAGGAAAAGAAACGCAAGGAAAAGACCATCCCAGCAAAGGAAAAGAAGCACAGGGAAAAGGAAAAGGAATGCAAGGACAAGAACAACCCGGTAAAGTCCTCCGAACAACTAGATACGCTCAACGAAAACAGAATTGTCAGCTGGAGTCTCAAAGTTCCCCTACAGTACCGCCAGCAGTTCACGGGGAGGAACAGCACCTTGCTGGAACCCCTTCGTGAACACCGCCAGGTGGACGTAGCTATAGCGTACCACCAG
>JACEEZ010018017.1:312500-322500 GCA_016584305.1 Chionoecetes opilio
CACACACACACACACACACACACACACACACACACACACACACTCACATTCCTATGTGTGATAAAATGAAGAAAAAAAATACCGCCTGCATGATCAAGTGGATAAGAGCGCCGCGTTGAGACTGGCAAGTCATTACGTAGTTTGTGGTCGGGCGTTCGATTCCCGAACCCGCTCGCTCCCGGGGATTTTTTCCTGACAAATGCGGGCGGTTACTGTCCCCCTTGAGCAAAGTGATGGGGTGTGTGTGATGGAGAGGTCCCAGCATTACCCAAAGATCTGTTACTACGAGCTCCAAACACTTTCTGGGAGTGTAAAACTGGCGATCGCGGGTCCAGCTCGCGTGGCCAAGACCGTAGGGGTTACACACACACACCATCTAAAGGCCCGTCTACACTATCAGTGGGCACCTGTGGTTTTGGAGCATGGTAACGGCGAGTACCCGGAAAATGATAGTGTAGACGCGAACAACTGAAGCACCATCCCTGACCGAGGCAGTTCATGAGCGAGCTATATATTCGGGCGTGGCCACATGTGAGTACATCCCAGCAGTGTTACCAGATGCACAGAAACGTCTGCGTTGAACTAGACAGTTTATCTCCATGCCAGACGTTTCGGTGTATGGGTTATACGGTAAGAAATTAGTAGAACGTTGATAGTTATGGAGTATACGGTCTGCAAATCCCTGGGATGTACCTGGTACGTATGTACGATGTACCGTATTATTCCACAGGGTTGATAATGGCCCATGTTATCTGGCACAACTGCACGCCAGTACCTGATCCACTGTTTCATCCATGTTTTGCGTCTGCATTTATTCCTCTTTATGATGTGGGACGCAGCTAGAACACATAACAGAGCTGCTTTGCGGCGCCGATTATATACTGTAGCCATCGCTCAACCAACACGGGCAGCAGCTACCCGCACACTGGATAGGGGAGAACGTAGGGGACTCAGTACAGTGTGAACGGGCAAACTGCTGGTAGGTGGTCTCTGCCATGCTTCACCACCATCCCTCGAAACTGCTGAGTTGCGTGCTCGAGCACCATAGGTGGCCACTGATAGTGTAGAGGAGCCTTAACACGCACCAATAGCCCTCCGCAGGAGCTAGCCAAAAAGTCCGCCCGGAGGGCGGCTTTGCGGCTAGTAGTCAATAACCTTGTAGTTGGTACTTGGAAAGTGTCTAGATAGGATTAAAGTATCTTATCTTCTCTCTCTCTCTCTCTCTCTCTCTCTCTCTCTCTCTCTCTCGTCTCTCTCTCTCTCTCTCTCTCTCTCCTCTCTCTCTCTCTCTCTCTCTCTCTCTCTCTCTCTCTCTCTCTCTCTCTCTCTCTCTCTCTCTTCATATCATAATATATTTCCCTGTCCTCTGATACATCTTTATTTTCCTTGCTTCTTCTTTTCTGGTTCGTTTTCACTTCACTTGCTTCGCTTCAGTCTTGTTTTTCTCTTCTATCAACCTTTCCTTGCATTCCAATTCACATCCTTTCATCCTTTCATCCTTTCATCATCATAAATCAACACTGCTTTATCTCCTTCCTTTCAATACCTAAATTATCCTTCCCTTTATCATCCTTTCCCTGACCTATTTCGATATTCTATGCATACCTATTCTTCTTTTATATCCTTCTCATCCTCCTTTTTATCCTCCTACTCATTCTACTTATTTCTCTTCCTCTTTTCCCGTCTAAGTAACATTGCGTCGAAAGAAGAAGAAAATATCACTATAAAAAACAATCGAATTGGGGAGCACAAGAAGTCTCATAGGGTATCGAATCTTCCTGACGAGAAGAGAAACGCTTGTCGCCTTAATGGATGCTGCTTAATGGAGTGTGAGATGAGTGGCAGAGTACGTAGCAGGAGGTCGTGATTTAATGGGTGTTGAGACCTTGGCTGTGCTGATGTTTGGTGGCAGTGGAGGCTTGTGAGGAGCGGCGGAAGCGATGCAATTCACTCGATTCAACGGAGCAAGGAAATGGATGTTTATTTACTTAACCAGTTCGATGTTCCCCCCGTGTTGTTGTTGAGACGGAGGAAGGAAGGAGGTCGCGGCGTCTTTTGTTTACTTTATGTGGTTTTTGATTCCTTTATGTGTTCCGGAGTGTTTGTAAAGGAACGTGGAAGCCCTGAAAATACGTGGTTTGTGGGTATTCCTTCTTAATCACATTCTTGTTTTTTACCCCATATAATCAGCTTCATTTCCTTTGTTCGCTTTTATAAGAGATTTTTTTTTTTTTTGTGAGAGATCAGGTACAGGGTCAAGTTTTCATTGTTGTACTTTCTTCCTTTGGTTTATTGGATACGAATGGCGCTTTGTGGAGCAAGAAAAGGCAAGGTTGTAGCAAAGTTTGTGAAGTACTTGAAACTTCTGATGCTACTCTTCTCAACTTTCATAAGAGGAGAGAAAAATTATTAGACCAAGATGATGAAGGTGAGGAGGATTTACAAAGGAAACACAAACAGCAACAGACCGATAGGCCTTACAAGGCTGTTTGCTTTAACTACACTACACTAACTAGATAATAAGAGAGAAAGGATAGGAAAGTAGAAGGCTCCTCCCCACCCACCCATCCCTCCAGCCGAAGCTGGCCGGAAATGAAGTGATACCATGCAATATAGAAAAACTGCATTGAATTTGTGAGGAAAGTTGAAAGCTGTAATCTATGGCTAACTACTACTAGTTTGTGGGGGTAGGTTTAGTGCTTGATAGATAGGTCATGTTATGTGTGTTTTGTAATGGTGTGAACACAGTGTGGAGGTTCAAGGGTGGTGCGGCAGCCTTGCCTGACGCTTTCTTGGGAGGCAGCAGTCAATCAGGCCACAGCTCCGTTCAATCCACTGCGGATTGTGTACTTTCCATGTAGGACGCCGTACACTTCAATGCCTCCTGCAGCAGTGACCCCTGGTACCTTAAATCCCGATGGTGGTCACTAACTGACAGGACCCTTACTGAATCACAGGAATACAAAGGAATACAAAGGAAACACAAACAGCAACAGACCGATAGGTCCTTACAAGGCTGTTTGCTTTAACTACACTACACTAACTAGATAATAAGAGAGAAAGGATAGGAAGTAGAAGGCTCCTTCCCACCCACCCATCCCTCCAGCCGAAGCTGGCCGGAAAAGAAGTGATACCATGCAATATAGAAAAACTGCATGGAATTTGTGAGGAAAGTTGAAAGCTGTAATCTATGGCTAACTACTACTAGTTTGTGGGGGTAGGTTTAGTGCTTGATAGATAGGTCATGTTATGTGTGTTTTGTAAATGGTGTGAACACAGTGTGGAGGTTCAAGGGTGGTGCGGCAGCCTTGCCTGGCGCTTTCTTGGGAGGCAGCATTCAATCAGGCCCCAGCTCCGTTCAATCCACTGCGGATTGTGGGACTTTCCATGTAGGACGCCGTACACTTCAATGCCTCCTGCAGCAGTGACCCCTGGTACCTTAAATCCCGATGGTGGTCACTAACTGTCAGGACCCTAACTGAACCACAGCCCGTCACAGGTCGAGAGTAGTAGTGGTAACCGTTAACTCGGGGCTATCTGTGTGTGTTATGAGGTCTAATGTAGTGTTGGTGTAGGCTCAGCGTGGAAGTTCAAGGGTGGTGCGGCAGCCTTGCCTGGCGCTTTCTTGGGAGGCAGCAGTCAATCAGGCCCCAGCCTCCGCCCCAGGAGGAGGAGGAGGAGGAGGAGGAGGAGGAGGAGGGAGGAGAGGAGGAGGGGAGGAGGAGGAGGAGGAGGAGGAGGAGGAGGAGGAGGGGGGGGGGGGGGGAGGAGGAGGAGGACTATATCGAGGAATAGAAAGAGGAGAGAGGAGAAATGGCAGATAAAGAAGATGAAGAAGAAAAGATGATGAAGAAAATGGTAGAAGTAAAGGTAGCAGTAGTAGCAGTATAATAAGGAAGAAGAAGAAAAACAGGAGAAGAAAGTATAGACGAAAGCGAAAGACTAGAAAAGAATAAAGAAAAAAAAGATATTGTATGAAGGACTCTTTATAGCAGTTCCCTGAAGAGTCAGTGAGGTGATGACAAAACCAGCCACCTCCTGCGCCGGACACTTCAAACCAAAATATATCACGAACCATAAAAAAAGATAAAACTACAATAACAGGAAACATTTCAGAAAATATAAAAAAACATTTCCTTACCACCACATTTGTACCACCAATGGACCATGAGAGGAAAGCGAAAATACACAGTAGGAAAAAAAAATTCTAAGAAAAAAATAGGTAAATAGTACACTTTCATTTTCGTTTTGAACATCTACCTGTCACCTGTCACTAGGAGTACTTACCTGTGGACGTGTGTTACCTTTACCTGTATGTTACTTTTAGCCTAACTTTATGTCCCTTTCCTAAAGCCTGTAACTGAAGGAGCATCTTTACAACGTCTCTGGCATATCGTACTTGAAAGCTTCGTCCAATAAATAATTGATGTTCGTTTAAATTTTGAGAAAGGCACCATCTCTCTCTCTCTCTCTCTCTCTCTCTCTCTCTCTCTCTCTCCCCTCTCTCTTCTCCTCTCTCTCTCTCTCTCTCTCTCTCTCTCTCTCTCTCTCTCTCTCTCTCTCTCTCTCTCTCTCTCTCTCTCTCTCTCTCTCTCTCTCTCTCTCTCTCTCTCTCTCTCTCTCTCTCTCTCTCTCTTAATTAACAGAGCATAGGTGCATCAGTGGTGTCCATATTTTACATTTTCTACATTTCAAATATGTATCATTCCTTTCATCACATCATCTTTAAAAACCCTTTCGCCACACCCACTACAACAGCGACCATAACGTAAAGATAAACAAAAGAACCAAACACTTTAAACACAACTACTATTACTACTACCACCACCACCTCTCTTTCTCTCTCACCCATCCATCACCAACACCAACATCATCATCATCACTTCACACCTTCCCTTCTTTACCTGCCTCATGATTACCTTTACACACCTTTCACCACCTCCTCCTCCTCTTTACTCCTTCAGGTGTCATGGATCAGAGGGCGAGACTTAAGGATCCTGACGGTGGGTCGCTACACCTACGCGACGGATCTTCGCTACGAGGCGCTACACCAGAACGGCACCAACCAGTGGACGCTACGAATCAGGTCAGCCCAGCCACGCGACCACGGCACCTACGAGTGTCAGGTCAGCACCAAGCCCGTCAAGACCTTCACCACCTACCTGAGGGTGCTGGGTGAGTCCTGGTGCTGAGGGGGGGGGGGGGGAGAGAGAGAGAGAAAGGATAGGTGTGATAGCAAGAGGAAAAAGACACTATATATAGAGAGAGGAAAGAGAAGTATAGGTAAAGGTAGAGGTATAGAGAAGTAGAGAGAGAGAGAGAGAGAAAGGACAGGTGTGATAGCAAGAGGAAAAGTTAGAGTGGAAGCAAAAAGGAAGACGTGTTAGATCTGGAGGGATTTCCTTGTCTCCTGAGGCGTGAGAAGGAGAGAGAGGGAGGGAAGGAGAGGGGGAGGAAGAAGGGAAGAAAGAGAGGAAGGGTACGGGAGATTAATAGACTGCAAGAGAGATAGAGTGAAAGAGAGAGAGAGAGAGAGAGGAGAGAGAGAGAGAGGAGAGATGAGAGAGAGAGAGAGAGAGAGAGAGAGAGAGAGATAGTCAGGATAATAAGGAGGTGAAAAGATGAATGGAGAGATTGATAGATAAGACAGATAGAGTGATAAATGGGGACGTAGAAGGGAAGACGAGCAGACAGAAAACTTTAGCAGACAGACAGGAACTCTGATGTAGAGTTTGATGGGCTATTTTTGAACAGCCTGAGATAGAATTGTAAAATAAATAGTGTCAAATGTGGAATGTCATGGAGGATAAAAAAATAATCTGGGGATAAAAATGATGAAAGATTGACGGAGATCAGAGAGAGAGAGAGAGAGAGAGAGAGAGAGAGAGAGAGAGAGAGAGAGAGAGAGAGAGAGAGAGAGAGAGAGAGAGAGAGAGAGAGAGAGAGAGAGAGAGAGAGAGAGAGAGAAAAAAAAAAAAAGAGGATACAAAAGCTAGGTCTTCAGTAAAATCATCTGTAAGATTTACCTTCAATATTTTCCCATCGTGCGCAGGTAACGAAAGGAAAGTATGGCCGTTCATTCAAACCCTTTAAGAACTCTTTACTCGTATAACTTGTGAGATATTTTACCTGGAGATCCTCGCTAGATTACCTAAGAGGGAAATTTTTTGGATGAATTGTTACGAAAGTCCGTGACAGAATCGGGAGGCGGTGCGTGCCATTTAGTAACGTGACACAAGGCTCAGTCACCGTCACAGGACCTACCACGTGTAGGTTTCACGGCCTCTTTAGTAGTTTTGGTAGTAGTTTTAAAAGTAATTTTAGTAGCAGTAGTTAGATTTTTTTTCTGTAGTAGTAGTTTTTAGAGTCTACTTGTAGCTTCTTTATTTGTTTTATGTTATTATGTCACTAACTGGAGAGTTTAATATTTTTTACAGTGTATACAAATCATCTATTTACGTCTTCAGATTGCCTCTGTACCGCCTTGAATCCTCCTTAATGAAATAAAAAATTTGTTTCTTTATAAATCAGCACTTGGCAAATCTTTTGAACGATACCAAAAGCCTCAGTAATTTTGGTTTACGATACCCCAAAGACTACTCTATACATAGATAGAGTAGTCTTTGGATACCCTTATAGGCAAGGTATATTTACGTTAGGTTACGGTATAGCCTGTTCACACCTAAAACTGAAATAGATACCCAGATATAAGAACAGCTGGCGCACGCGTTCTGGTGATATGATGTAAGTGCTACTATATATATGCTTGTATATTTGCCTGAATGACCAATTACGTAGTCGATAACTATAAAACCCAGAACCTGCAATACCTTCACGTGGTGATAGAGAACTCGTCAACATAACCAGTGAAGCACAACACACGGATCTATCGTTAGGAAATAAGGGAGACTGTTATTTTTATGAGCTACCTATGACCTTTCTGTCCTTCCTCGTGCCTCAGGGGATCACTAGGACGGTGAGGAGAATCAGAAGCAATACTCACAGCAACACAGAACGAGTGAACGAACGCGCAACACAATCACACAATCACACATAACAGAAATGACAACTACTTATACGTGGCGACATGCATTTGAGTCAGAATTGTGTCTCTTTTTCTGTATCTAGACGTAACTTTTGTGTCTTTTCTTTGTATTCCAGAGCCTCGCGGGGAGATTTTGGGCTCGCCTGACCTCTACGTGCAGAAGGGCAGCATGATTAACCTGACGTGCGTGTTGTATGACCTGCCGGAGCCGCCGCTGTACGTGCGTTGGTACCACAGCAACAAACATCACAGCAACAGGGTGCGTCACGGGCTGTGGCGGGAGGCTGGCAGGCTGCTCTTGGGGTTTTTTCTGACTCTTGTTTCTCTTTTTTTTCGTTTTTTTTAAACTTTTTGTCTGGTACTTTTTGATATGACGATATTTTTTGGGTGGGTGAATTTTTATTGGGGTTTCTCTCTCTCTCTCTCTCTCTCTCTCTCTTCTCTCTCTCTCTCTCTCTCTCTCTCTCTCTCTCGTCTCTCTCTCTCTCTCTCTCTCTCTCTCTCTCTCTCCTCTCTCCTCTCTCTCTCTCTCTCTCTCTCTCTCTCTCTCTCCTCTCTCATCTCTCTCTCTCTCTCTCTCTCCTCTCTCTCTCTCTCTCTCTTCTCTTCTCTCCTCTCTCTCTCTCTCTCTCTCTCTCTCTCTCTCTCTCTCTCTCTCTCTCTTCCTCTCCTCTCTCTCCTTCTCTCTCTCTCTCTCTCTCTCTTCTCCATCTCTCTCTCTTCCTCTCTCTCTCTCTCTCTCTCCTTTTTCTCTTCTCTCTCTCTCTCTCTCTCTCTCTCTTAAAATTAAAATAACTGTCCCAGGAAAGTCTCAGGCCTCATTTCTCGTGATATTAAGAGAGATAAAAAGGAAATAGTGAAAGTAATCCTTCATCATTTGTTCTTAGTTACTGGTTGACCTGAAAAGACTCCATTAGGCTAGATGACTTAGTTGTAATTGTTGGCATGATGGTTCCACTTCCGTGTCGTAATGACGTGGGGAAAATCAGAGGAAATAGTTTTACTTTTCTTTCCTTTAAGCAACATTGCGGTGGTCCAAGTGTTGTCCCTCCTACCCTACTACCTTCCCCTTATTTGTGTGTTTGGGTGTGTTAAGGGAAGGAAGGGAATAGAGGGGACACGTAGAGTTTGTTTGTCCCCTCGTCTTCTCTCTAGTGTGGCAGGGAAGATGTTATTTGTGTGTGTATGTGTGTTCTCTGTCTGTCTCTTCCCGTCCCGCTTCAGAGCATCCACGGAGCTGGCTAATGTTTTCGTCCTCCACTTCCCCGCGAGAGACATCGTCCTCACTCTGGGGGAACGACCCGGACCATTTCTCAAGAACGTACCGAATGGTCTCGTCTGAGGACACACCTAAAGACGCCCTGCGAATACACGGTGGTGAAGCGACCTCACGAATAAACAGGAAAAGAAAAAACACACAATACACAGAAATCATTGCTAATCACCTGAATTAAACGGAGCAAAAGAGAGGCACGAGAAAGAGAGGAACGCATGTATTTATCTCTCTATATAAAAGAACTCATCTCATTATAACGCTTATGTCCCAGCTTTGACCTCCTGTGCGGCATCACTTTCCAGGGTTTTATGATTTCCTCGCTCCTTCTCCTCCCAGCAGCCAACATGACAACAGCTCCTTGGAACAGCTAATGAACGGGTGTTGTTGGCAGCTCAAGGCGGGTTGCTGCACCTGCCTCGCATTCGCCTCTCGTCGCCCTCAGTCCCATTCTGACGAAGACGTCTTTGTCATGTTATATGTTTTGAACTCGTTGAGGACTTCGCTTAACTTTTCTGCCTTGTTTAAATGTAAGGTTTTTGTGTGTGTTATGAAGCGATGAAGTGTTGCGAAATGACTTAGACGCTTCAAGGGGTTTGTGTTTCGCATTTAATTCGATTGTTTTCCTTCCTCCCGCAGTCTGTATTCCAAGAAGATGGTATTGTTAAAGTGTAATTCATGGCGTGTCTCCTTCCGTCCTCATGTTTGCAGGTGAAAAGATTACGATTTGATGCGTTTGTTGTCCTCGGCGTGTTTCTCTCAGGAATGTCAATGAACACAGGTTTATATTAATGGTTGTGTTGCGTCTCACCCTCAGCCTCGAGCAGGACGTGTGAGGCGACGCGGCTCTTAACTAAGTCTTGCCTTCAGTCCTAACTTGGCAGACTTACCTCATCGCCACACCACCGTGAGCGCATCGTCCAACTTGGATTAACTTGCCAAGGTTCTGAAACACGTTATCTTATTTTTCATCCTTTACTTCCTCTTCAAGACTTTGGACACTTTGAAGACGAGTATAGCTTTAAGGTCCAAGTTATGGTTGCTTTAGTAGCATTCTCGCCTCTCTCTGTCTTTTCATGGCTTTTCTATATGGAGTGAGAGTAGCACTTCTTTTTTTCAACAAGTTATGGCTGCTTTAGTATCATTCTCGCCTATCTCTATCTTTTCATGGCTTTTCTATATGGAGTGAGAGTAGCACTTCTTTTTTATATAGGTTTAGTTTCATTGGTGTCTCTGGATTAGTATACGGAGCAGAAATACGGAAACTGGTCTTTTTTCTGATGTAGTTCGGAGTCAATGTTGGACTCTGAACAAATCTTGGCAGCGAGATCTTCTTCTTCGTCATTGTGGAGTGTTTTATCGAGCGTTTTCTTAACCTCATGTTCATTCAGCTCTTGGCTCGCCTCCAGATATGTAAAAAGTAGTTTCTTGATCTTTATAGGAAAAAATAGAAGAGTCCAGCATCTCATCTCACCTGTCAGAGCCTCCCATCACTTCCACATCACCTGTTTACTTGGCACATCATCCTATCACCACTAACTATCACATCCTGGCCTTTATTCATCACCATATCATCACTTATCTCCCTACCAGCTCATCACTACCCGTCAATACTCCCTCCCATCACCTATTCACCACCACATACTGCAATCACCACATCCCTTCTTTCCATCACTACCAAA
>JACEEZ010018017.1:330000-378684 GCA_016584305.1 Chionoecetes opilio
CCACTGAAACCACATTCCGCCACAACAATTGCTACACAAACCCGTCATCAACTGAGGCAAAAAATTAACTGGCAAAATACGAGTAACTTGTTTAAACCAATTTTCCGGGGACTGTTTAGGCGGAAGCACTGCTGCGTGACTGTTCCTCTTAGTACTGTACTGTTTGTTACACCCACACCACCCTCACTTTGGCCCACTATCATACCACGAAGACGCAGAGTGACCCACAACCTGACGCAGCACTACTGTACATATAATGACGGCTTGACTCTTGGGGCTTGACCTCTCTTCCTTCTATGTCTGTTTTTTTCATGTTTTCCCCTCAACGTAGCCATAGCCTTGAATTATCTTTAGGCTGCACCTCTCCTTATTTTGTACACAAACATCCGTCTCACCCCCCCCCCACCCACCCCAAAAAAACCCATCCTTGCACCTTAAAAATATTTGCTTCTTCTTTATTAAACCAGAGTTCCTCCAATAACAAAGATCAGACTTACAGCATCTTCCTCTCTGCAGATGGTGACAGCAACACTACTGAAGGACAACGCGAGACTTCCACCGAGCCCTCCAAGACAAAGGTAAACATCCTCTTAATTTTTCGAACTCCTTGTAAACTGTCACTCCCCTGAAAATACATACAAATCTTTCCCATGAAGTCTAAGGTAATGACATGGGCGTGTTGGTGGTGCAGGTGGAGCTGAAGGGCGGCGTGGGCGGCCTCAAGGTGCGCCAGGTGACACACAACTCCACCTACCTCCTGCTGCCCACAAGCAAAGGTGGAGAACTCTACTACAAGGTGGGTATCGTTATCATTACTATCATAGAGAGAGAGAGAGAGAGAGAGAGAGAGAGAGAGAGAGAGAGAGAGAGAGAGAGAGAGAGAGAGAGAGAGAGAGAGAGAGAGAGAGAGATTATTTTAAATCTTCTCAGCAATCTCAGGTATCTAGTATTGTCACCTTGTATCCCTGTTTATTGATGGCAACAGACAAGTATTCGGCTTATACTACGTTCATTTACCTGCTTACATTTGACCTGTGGAAGGGAGTTAGTTATTAGAAAGGAGAGGAGAAAAAACCCTCAAAAAGACACTAAGAAGAAGAAAAGTATCCCTTCCTTTCCTTTGATTTTATTATATAGAAGAAAATAAAAGAATAGGGTGGTATTGGATGAAAAGGGTTGATGGTGATTGTATGAAGGAAGATAAGGTGGGAAGGTGATGACCTCATTTCCGGCGGGGCATCGTCTTCAACCGTGGCCACCGACAGACAAGGCCTGATACATCGCCCGTGACGTCACACCATGTCGATCCCACCCGCTCCGCTCCCCGTACAAGTTTACCTACCTAATATAATGTTTATCAGTATAAAAGATATACTGTTATCTTCGGAAATGTTTGTTCTATAATATTATCAAATAAAAAATCGTAAAACACACAAAAGAAATGCCATTATGAGACTTTCAAGAAATATGCATTAACTTAAACTCTTCGCCATTTAATATTTTGCTCGAAAACTTTTTACATGGAGAATATCAATAGAACCGGAATTTAATTAGCTTTCCGTTGATATATTTCGTTTAGTCATAAATGAATTAGCAGCATGCATAAATTAGCGTTAACTAAATATTAAAAATCATGAAATCGGGTAATTTCCTACCTAATATATGTTTATCAGTATAAAAGATATACTGTTATCTTTGGAAATGTTTGTTCTATAATATTATCCAATAAAAAACCGTAAAACACACAAAAGAAATGCCATTATGAGACTTACAAGAAATATGCATGAACTTAAACTCTTCGCCATTTAATATTATAAACTTGTAATAATCTAAAGTTCTTTAACAAACCACAAACTAGCAAAAAAAGAAAAAAAAAAGATGATATCCTACCCACAATCCTCTGCGACGCTGTTAATGAGTTCGAAGCACTAACGAACTCTATCAATATAAGCTTTAAAAAACATACTACAAAAACTACACCAACACTATTACAATTCATATTTACGAACATTTAAGACTTAGATAACGTTACAGGTCAAGAATTATTGGTCAAAGGTCAACAGGTAAGGGCGTGGGAAGGAAATAATGGAAAGGTTTAGTGTTTCGAAGCAGTGTTGAGTTCCTTGAGTAATCCGGCACGAGCAACAGTCGAGAGCGAGACGGCGATGGGGCAGGACGTGTGTGTACTCAGTGATTGTACAGTGCAGGCAGCTGGGAGGAGGAAGGGGGGGATTTTTGGCCAGACAACGCTTTATTTTGTGCTCTTCTTCATATTTCTGCAACGTAAGCTAAGTAGAGAGAGAAAGGAAAAGGGAGGGGGGGGGGGGGGCAGACAGTGGCGTCACCATGAAAAAAATTTGGGGGGCTTTAGCCCCGGGGTGGTGATGGGGAGCGCAGCGAACCTATCCAGCTGGGGGGTCGGGGGGTAATTTTTAAAATTAATCAGTTTCCAGGGTAATTTTGAGGCCCAAAAAGAGAAGAAAGTGGAATTAAGCTTAATACATGACACATAAATTAATAGAGTTACACCATGCATCATACCATATTAACTAAATTGATAATTGAAGAAAAAATTTTATTCTGTTTATACAAAAAAAATCAATTGCCATTTTTCTCTCTCCACTAACAACTACAAAAGAATTTTCACAATGTATGTTTTTTGGGTTTTTTTCTCAGTAGGTTTTTTCTTGATAATGAAAAAAAATATATAAATAAAACTTACAATATATTCAAGGTATTCCCTTATTGCACAAAAACAGGTACATGGGATCTGTATTAAACAGATAAGTACATAATCATGATAAAGTAACTAAAAGCCGATTTAACCTGCCTCCCACTGCCTTACCCTGGCACCCACTGCCTTAACCTGCATACCACTGTGGTTAACCTGCCTCCCGTCCTGTGTTACCCTGCCTCCCACTGCCTTACCCTGGCTCCCACTGCCTTTACCTGCCTCCCATCCTGTGTTAACCTGCCTCCCGTCCTGTGTTACCCTGCCACCCACTGCCTTACCCTGGTTCCCACTGCCTTAACCTGCCTCCCGTCCTGCGTTAACCTGCCTCCCGTCCTGTGTTTACCCTGCCACCCACTGCCTTAACCTGCCTCCCACTGTGTTAACCTGCCTCCCATCCTGTGTTAACCTGCCTCCCACTGCCTTACCCTGGCTCCCACTGCCTTTACCTGCCTCCCATCCTGTGTTAACCTGCCTCCCGTCCTGTGTTACCCTGCCACCCACTGCCTTAACCTGCCTCCCACTGTGTTAACCTGCCTCCCATCCTGTGTTAACCTGCCTCCCGTCCTGTGTTACCCTGGCCCCCACTGCCTTTACCTGCCTCCCACTGTGTTAACCTGCCTCCCGTCCTGTGTTAACCTGCCTCCCGTCCTGTGTTAACCTGCCTCCCGCCCTGTGTTAACCTGCCTCCCGTCCTGTGTTACCCTGCCACCCACTGCCTTAACCTGCCTCCCACTGTGTTAACCTGCCTCCCATCCTGTGTTAACCTGCCTCCCGTCCTGTGTTACCCTGGCTCCCACTGCCTTTACCTGCCTCCCACTGTGTTAACCTGCCTCCCATCCTGTGTTAACCTGCCTCCCATCCTGTGTTAACCTGCCTCCCACTGCCTTACCCTGGTTCCCACTGCCTTAACCTGCCTCCCGTCCTGTGTTAACCTGCCTCCCGTCCTGTGTTACCCTGCCACCCACTGCCTTAACCTGCCTCCCGTCCTGTGTTACCTGACCACCCACTGCCTTAACCTGCCTCCCACTGTGTTAACCTGCCTCCCGTCCTGTGTTACCCTGCCACCCACTGCCTTAACCTGCCTCCCGTCCTGTGTTACCCTGCCACCCACTGCCTTAACCTGCATACCACTGTGTTAACCTGCCTCCCGTCCTGTGTTACCCTGCCTCCCACTGCCTTACCCTGGCTCCCACTGCCTTTACCTGCCTACCACTGTGTTAACATGCCTCCCGTCCCGTAGAATATACTTAGTAATTTCAAGGTTTGTTAGCAAACATATTTCAACATTTAAATGAAACATCAAACCAATTTTTCTATAAAAGTGTGAAAAATAAGGTTTTGCTCTGGCATGGAAAATTGGATAAATATTCCTTTTTATTGTTTTTGGGTAGCAGGCTACTAGCAGCAATTTTGGGGGGGCTGAGTCCTTGACTAGGGGGGGCTAAGTCCCCCTTAGCCCCCCCACGGTGACGCCACTGGGGGCAGAGGAGAGAGAGTGAGAGGAATGAGTGGCGGATCGAGGGTGGGTGTGGCGGGTGGCCACGGCCACCCCTGAAATCTCATTGGCCATCCCAGAACCGAGTCAGAGGTTAATGAACATTCAACCACTTCTTTCTGGTGGCTATGCCATGGCCACCCCAACCCCACACTAGTTCTGTGTCCAACCTTGGCCACCCCAGTCAATAATTTCCTGGCGGCGCCACTTGGCAGTCTGAGTGGGAGAGGGAGGGAGGGAGACCTTACGTGTGATTTGAGATTGTTTAGTCCTTCCTGCAAAGTAATGGCTGCTGCCTCGTTATCTTTCACCCCCCCCCCCTTCAGGTGCCCCCCCATTGATAGATACTACCTAGCTACGCCACAGAGTGATATATAGCTAGATGATCATTTCACATGGTAGATAAAACATGCATGGGAAATTAAACAAATATACTTTCTTCATTGAATAAGCTAAGTGAGGGCACTATGGGTGTGGCATACACGTGGAAGGCCAAACCATTATAATTTTGTTATCCTGTTACGGGAGAAAAGGATCCAATTTTCCTTCCACCTCCCTGCTTATAAGTGTAACAGTGACATCTTTACATAACTGTTGTCTTTTTGATGATATTTCAGTTAAGCCTTTGCAGGAAAAAGGTCATTGTTTCTAAGTGTTCAATTTATCATTTTAGTACATTATTGCATCTTTAGGAACTGTTATATTTTCTTTTTCCTTTGCAATTGACAGCCAAGGAGGAATGCATGAACGTGGTGTGTGGGCCCAACGCCGTGTGCTCCCCCGGCATTGTGGCGCTCAAGGAAGCTAGAGAACATATTCTCTTCTCTAGCTTCCTTGGTGGCGCTCAAGGACGTCGCCACATGGAGGAGGAGGGCGAAGAGGAACCCAGGAGCCTGTGTCGCTGTCGCTTCATAGGCAATGCTTCTGATGTTGTTGATGGCTGTGCCCCAGGTTGGTCTCTCTTTCTCTCTTGATTTTGATTGTTTCCTATGATTAAAAATATTCTGAGGTAAATATGAATCACATAGTTTGGATCCTGGGAATTCTATGGGGTCTTTTGTTTTTTTTTAAATTTATCCCCCAAAAATTTCTCTCTCTCCTCTCTCTCTCTCTCTCTCATATAAAAAAAAGAAAGACCATAAACCCGCAAATTCAAATAATATTTCCCTTTCCCAAAGACCCCCCGTCCCAAGCAAAGCGGGCGGCGCACCTTCAAAAACAGAAACCTACAGGCCGCCGAGGGTTTTCTAAAACCCATTTGTGCCAAATCGCGGGAAACTGCAAAAAACAACACCGAGCTGGAGTTTGAGGTGGAGGGACCGGGGTGTGTCTGATCAGGGGGAATACTGCCCGGTGCTTTCCTGATCGTAGAGGGGTGATGCTATGGTGACGGCAAAGAGCAAGTGGGGGCTTATAATGGCTACCTTTTTTACAAACACCCAAAAAACGGTAAATCTTTTTGAAAAAAGGCCCAACCCCCCATCTTCTTCTTTTTCTTCTTTTTACCAACAAGCTGGGGACATGGTGGGAAAAAAGGGTTTTTTTTGGTTGGGGGGGGAAATAAATAAGGAAAAAATGGCCCCCCCCCCCAAAAAATTTCCCCAACTAGGGAAATTTCCCAGTTCAAAAGAAAATCGGGGAAATTCGGGCCCCCAAAATTTATGAAATAGGGAAATTTCCCCAGTTTAGGGGGTTTTTTTTGGGGGAGGTTGAGCTTTATTCTAAAAATGACAAAACTCTACAGACCTCCTAGCACCCTTCCCGGGGCCCCCCGTGCTGTTTTTCCCTTTAACCTAACCTAACCTGCCCTAACTTAACCTGCCCTAACCCCAACCTGCTTAAAAATAGCTAACCTAAACCCAACTTACCTTACCTTAAAAACCCTTTCCTTAACCCAACCTGCCCTAACCTGGGCCTGACCTACCTGACCTGACCGGAAACCCGACCGGGCCTGACCTGACCTAACCTAAACCCAACCAAACCCAACCTAACCCAACCTAAAACCCAACCACCACTCTTTAAAGGGGGCCCACCTAGGTTATAACCCACTATTGATACGCATACTTTTTCCCAAAATCGCCCTTTTCGGGATCCGAGGACTTTGTTTTTTTCAAGAACCGAAATTTTTTTTTTGGCCAAAGTAGGGAAAGTAAAGGGTCGGCACTCATTAAAATTAAACCGATGGTTAAAGGGCAGTAAGTTTTTAAAACGGGGGGAAGGGGGGCCAACATTTTTGGGGCACTTGGCGTGGGAGCCCTTTTTCTTAAAATTTTCCCAAAGGACCCAGGTAATTCAGGTTAAAAGACTCTTGAGTTGTGTTGAGACTTGGGTTTGGGACTTTTTTGCAACCAAGGTACTTTTTTTACACAAAAAAATTTTTTGGGACTCAAAAAAAATTTTGGGACTAAATTTTTTTTCCCCTCAAATTTTTTTCCACTCAAAAACTTTTGGCACTCAAAAATGTTTGGGGCTAAAAAAATTTTTGGTTTCTCAAATTTTTTTTCACTCAAAAAAATTTCCACTTTTAAAATTTTTTGTACTCAAACATTTTTTACACCAAAAAATTTTTTTCCATTTTAAAAGCTTTTATAGTTTATAATGGGGGGCGGGGGGCGGAAAGGTTTTCGTCTTTGGGGTGGCCCCAAATCAATGTCCCGAGTTTGAATCCGCCGGGGGCAAAATCTTTCAAGAGCCTTTTTGGGGACAGGGAAGGGCCCGAAATTTAAGGGCCCCCCAAAAGGGAAAACTGTCAAATCCATCGTCGAGTAGCCGAAAAAAACCCGCATGAAGCAGTTACCTGTTTCCCGATTTCCCAAATGCGATTGGAAAAAATCTAGGGTTCATGGCCTGACCCGAAGATCCGAACATCCAGAAAAAAGGGGGTTTCACCCAAACCCCCATGTTTCACTTTAAAAAAACCCCAAACCCGCGCCACTAAAGGGCCCAGATCGAAAAAAAAAACACGAACCTCCCTAAGCCTACAGACCCTATAGGTTTCCCAAAGTAAAAAAAAAAAAAAAAAGCTTTGCGAGTTAAAAAAAGTGACAGCCTGGGGGGACTAAGGTTTCCCCCAGCTGTCACTCCTCCCTCACTCGCCAGCTATAAAAAGGGGAAAAAAATTTTTTTTGCCACAAATGTTTTTGGGGGGCAAAAAAAAAAAGGGTCAAAAATTTTTTGTGGGCCAAAAAAAAAATTTATGCCAATTTTTTTTACTCCCCCCCCCCCTCTATCTCCCCTTCTCTGTCCCAAGATCGTACCGTACGTGAAATATTCCTGTCCGCTTCCCGTACTGAGCGAGCGAGCGTATTCCTCCCTCTCGTTGATGAGTGGACAGACAGTAGTCCAGTTCAGCACGCTACTACTACTAGTACTACTACTACTACTACTACCTATAAGTACTACTATAATTCCCCATATTCATTTAATCAAAACGTGTATGTATTACGTTTTTTTTATCATAACATATACTATTTTCATTTAAATGTGTGGGGGTCGATGTAAAATTTGAAACTTTATTAGGGGGTCGATGAGCTGAAGAGTTTGGGAACCCCTGTTCTAAACACTGGTGGTAGGGGGGGGGGGTTACATCGACCTTATGTAACATGTAGTGTAGGTAAGCAGAAGTTAAAGCTGATTCATGTATATTAATTTGTATGGTATTGGATTACCTATTACGATATCGATGTAATGAATTATGCCTAAATATACCTTCAGGATTCTCTCTTGAGGATCAGATTTCCATTATTTTTCCTGATGGTTTACCTTCAAACAACTTTAATTTATAATGGATATTTTGGCGAGTTTCTAGAAATGTGTCATTGCAAATGAGTAAGAAAGAAAACTCACAGTATATTATCAATGCAAATTTTCTTAAAGTTTAGCTGTCAAGGTGAAACACCTGTATTACCTTGAAGCAAGTGCATGATGCACTACTGTGAAACTTCTTATTAAATTACTTTTCACGCCTTTTAAAGAGCCACTTGTCTTTTCCTTGGCAGATGTTGTGGCCAGATGAAGTGTGTGTCCACCTCTGCCTGCCACTACATGGGCAACACCTACAAGAACTATGACCAAATCCCTCGGGAGATCACCGGCTGTTCCCAAGTGTGTACTTGCAACTATGGTAACGTGACCTGCCGTGACCTGTGTGACCCCGTGCCCACCATTCCGCCCTTTGACCTGCAAATGTGCCCTGAACACGGCCCCTCCCTCGTGACCCTGCCCGGGGAGACCTGCTGCCGGGCCTGGCGCTGCGCCACGCACTCTTGTGGAAAGTGAGTTCCTGCAAGGTTGTGTTGCTTTTACTAATCTTGCCTCTCACCTTTTTTTCTGCTTTCAGGATGCACTTTAATTGTTTTATTGGATCTGAAGAAAATCCTTTAATTTTACAGCAGCTTTGTTATGTATCTACAGTATTTCTTTTAGGTGTGCCAATCTTCTTTGGGCCATTCTTCCCTTTCTCTCTCTCTTGGCTAGCTCTAATATGTATCAGAATATTTCCTTTAGGACACAATAATGGCAAAGCACAGCCTCACCAACAAACAACCCCAACACATCAAATCATTCATAATCTGGGGGACTTTCTAAAACAAGGAATGGGGACACNATGCCCCCCCCGCAAAAAATCCTATACTAGGGAAATTCCCTAGTTCATAGACTTTATCGGGGAAATTATAGCCCCGATAAAGTCTATGAACTAGGGAAATTTCCCTAGTTTAGGGATTTTTTGTGGAGGTTGAGCCTTTATTCTACAGATGACAAAACTCTACAGACCTAACCTAGCACCCTTCCTCGGGGCCCTCGTGCTGTGCAGTAACCTGCCCTAACCTAACCTGCCCTAACCTAACCTAACCTAACTTAACCTAACCTAACCTAACCTAACCTAACCTAACCTAACCTGACCTGACCTGACCTGACCTGACCTGACCTGACCTGACCTGACCTACTCTACTCTAACCTAACGGGGACCCCCCCTATGTTATACCTACTACTTAATACCCAGGGTATTAAAGGAATGCAAGGAGGTTGTTAGTGAGTCGTTAGTGCACATTTTTAGGAAATCGGTTGAGATAGGCGATGTGCCATTATTGTGGAGGAAAGGAAATGTTGGTGTTCCCATATTAAGAGGGTTGACAGAGGACTAAAGTCAAATTATCGACCCGTAAGTCTAACATCAGTGGTGGGTAAATTATTGGAATCTATTATTGCAAAAAACATTAGAGAGCACTTAGATAAACATAGTTTGATCAATGATTCACAACATGGATTCACAAGGGTAGGTCATGTTCTCACCAATTTATGAGTTTTTATAGGAAAGTTTATGAGACGGCAGATAATGATAAGGATTATGATATAATATATCTGGACTTTAGTAAGGCATTTGACAAGGTACCACACGAGCGACTCTTAAATAAGGTTAGGGCTCATGGTATCGATGGGAAGGTTCTTCATTGGATCAGAGCTTGGCTAAGTAATAGGCAACAAAGGTTACAATTAATGGTTCCAAATCTGAATGGGGACTGGTAACAAGTGGAGTCCACAAGGGTCTGTTTTGGGCCCATTACTATTTTGATTTACATCAACGACTTGGATAGTGGGATTAGCAGTGATATCAGCAAGTTTGCTGATGATACTAAGTTAGGTAGATTATTGGATCACAGTCTGACGTAAACATATGCAGGGAGACTTAGATAAACTTAACGAGTGGGCAGTCAGATGGCAGATGGAATTTAAATTGATAAATGTAGCGTATGAATGTTGGTAGAAAAAAACCCTGGTAATAGATACACCATAAGCAAGTATCGCTGAAAAAGATCAGAAGGTGAAAAAGATCTTGGATGAGGGTGAGCCCAGACCTCCGACCTAGGAAACAATGTATTGAGGCCAGAAATAGAGCTAATAGAGTATTAGGATTCATTACCAGAAGTGTTAAAAGTAGAAGTGCGGAAGTTATTCTAAAGCTTTATCTGGCTCTAGTCAGGCCTCACCTAGACTATGCAGTTCAGTTTTGGTCTCCATATTACAGGATGGATATAGTGTTGTTAGAAAAAGTGCAGAGAAGGATGACCAAAATGATACAAGGGATGCGTAACTTTAGTTATGAGAGGAGATTGAAGTTATTAAAATTACACTCACTCGAGAGACGCAGAGTAAGGGGCGATCTGATAGAAGTTTTTAAGTGGATAAAGGGATTTAATAAAGGAGAGGTAGGAAAAGTTCTTACGGCTTTTAACCAGGGTAGAACAAGAAGTAACGGATTCAAGCTGGAAAAGCGTAGATTTAGAAAGGAAATAGGGAAAAACTGGTTCACAAATAGGGTGGTGAATGAGTGGAATGGTCTCAGTAGACAGGTAGTTAGTGCGGAGTCATTAGGGAGCTTTAAAGGGGAGCTGGATAGGTTCATGGATGGGGATGAAAGGTGGATGTAGGTAGTGTTAGGTGACAGGAACTACCACGTGTAGGCCTCGCGGCCTCTTGTAGCTTCCTTATTTTCTTATGTTCTTATGTTCTTAGATACGCCCTACTTTCTCAAACTCGTCGTCCATTGCGCATCTCGATGGACTTAGTTTTTCTCAAGAACCTGAAATTTAATATCGGCCATGTAGGCAAAGTAAGGATCGGCACTCATTAAAATCTAAACAGATGTGTTAAGGACAGTAAGTTTAATACGTAGAGCCAACATTTGGGTCAGCTTGGCGTGGAGCCCTTGTTCTTAAGATTTTCCCAAAGGACCTAGGTAATTCAGGTTATTACTCTGAGGTGTGTTGAGGGCTTGTTGAGTGACTTTTATGCAACCAAGGTACTTTTTATCCACGAACATTTTTGGCACTCAAAAATGTTTGGCACTCAAATTTTTGCCACAATTTTTGGCACTCAAATTTTTGCCACTCAACAAATTTTGGCACTCAAAAATGTTTGGCGCTAAAAACTTTTTGGTACTCAAAATTTTTTTGCACTCAAAAATTTTGCCACTCAATTTTTTTTGCCACTCAAACATTTTTAAACCCTAAAACTTTTTATGCCATTTTATAGCTTTTTAGCTTTATAATGGGAGACGGTGGCGGAATGTTTAGCGTTTGGGAGGGTAAGTAAATACCCCGAGTTCGAATCCTGCCTGGGGCAACTCTTTAAAGACCTGGTAGGGGAGCAAAGGGTCCCAGTTAAGTCCCCCCAAAGGACAACTGTCAAATCCATTGTCGAGTGGCCAAAAAAAACCCCGCATGAACATTCCTTTTCCCTTTCGTTGCGAGTGCGACGGAAAACTCTGGACTTATGAGCCTGGCTAAGATCCGAACATCACAGAAAATGGGATCTTCACCCAAGACCCATGTGTCACTATAAAAATCCAACCTGCCCCACTAAGGGCGAATCCCCCAACATCACGACCCCCCATAAGCACAGAGCTATGGTTTTCCAACAAAAAAAAAAAAAAAAAAAAAAAAAAAAAAAAAAAAAAAAAAAAGGGCTAGCGGTTAGGAGGGGGGACAGCCTGGGGGTACTACGATACCCCCTTCACTCCTCCTCACTCGCCCTATAAATGCCAAAAATTTTTGGGTGCCACAATGTTTCGTGGCAAAAAAATGTAGTGTAAAAAAATTTTTTGTGCCAAAAAAATTAATCCAAATTGGGTTTGTTTCCCCCCGCCCCTATCTCCCTTCTTTCCCAAGATCGTACGTACCAAATTTTCCTGCCCCTTCCCGTACGGGACAGCGGCGTATTCCCCCTCTCGTTGATGAGTTGGACAACAGAAGTCCATTTCATTCTCGCACACTACTACTACTACTACTACACACTACTACTACTACTACTATTACTACTACTACTACTACATCCTTGGCCAGCCCAAAAAGAAATGTCCGGCGGGGGGAGTAATTCTCATTATGTTTTCCATTAGACCAATGTCTCAATGTCAGAAAAGGTGTGATGGACATCTGAAACGGTAGCTTAGTGCCCGGATGGACCCATCTTTGAAACCACCAAGCTCAAAATGCCCTTTGGGGTGGGGTACTTTGTTGCACTTATCTGGACTTCTAACTAGCTTCGATGTGGGGTTGCGCTAAATAACTCAATGGTACCGTCTAAATAAAAAATAATATGAGCTTTTTTGTTATAGTTTAAATTATTAAAAATCAATTATCAAAAAAATCATAATTTTAATATTTTATTATTAGACTTGTACTTTTTTTAGTAAAACAACACGGGTATATTTTCCAAATTATGTTTTTTGGCTAAAAAACCGTTTATCTGTCTATAAAATAACTAAAACAAGTACAACAATCATCCCCCACATTTTAAACAAAAAATTATGAAAAGAGGCATAAAATGACTTAGGCCGGCCGCTGGCATTTCTATTCTGACGTAACGCAAGTTGGAATGTCTACGGGAGGTTTTAAACACCATACGATATCTAATAACAGGGGGAAAATTGTTACTAGGAAATCTGCACTTTGGGGGCCATTTTGGGATTTCAAAATGGCCCCCAAATTATTTAAAGGGGGGGTTCTTACTAAGTTTGGAAAGACGTATGGAGCTGTTTTTAACACCAAGATGTATTTCCTAATAAGCAAGCGGGGGTATCATTGAACATGCATGTTTTAGTCAAATAACACCGGTATGATTTTCCCAATTTACATTTTGCAAAAACCGTTTACCTGTCTAAAAAGATTTTCAGGCAATTTGGCCTGCATTAAAAGAGAACAACAATGCTAACAATATACAGTGCACAAAAATTTAATCATCAGAGTCCCATAAAGGTCATTGGCATCCTACCACGTAGATCATCCTGCCCCAGTTGGACATCCCTGCAGCTTCAAAAACAGTGCCTTCAACCCTTCATTATGCAGGACAATCTGACGGCCCGACACTCCTCGCATTTGCAGAGATAGATTCAAGACAATCTGGAGTGGTAACCCCCATCCCGGATTTTGAGCGAACCGCCATCATCGAGTTCCCAGCCATGTCCTGCTGATGGTGTGGGACGTCTGGCAGGTTTTAAAAAGGCTGCGTCGCCAGAAGCCGCCTGATAGTTGGCCCTAACGTATGCTGCATAAAGGAGTCTTCACAAGGCGGCAATTGTCCAGTTCGTCGGGCCCTTCTTTGCACGAACAGTGAAAGGGAGTAAATTTTAGCACCGCGATCTTCGTGTTCCTGGCGTACAGCTGACCGTAAAGGCCCTAAAATCTTTTAAAGGGGCGTTGGTACTTTCCCCAAGATCCCGATCTGTGAATGCTTAAATACAATCTTCGCTTCCCAAAAGCTTAAAACCCTTTACTTTCCTTGGGCAGCCAGAGCACTAACAGTGTCACACCCGCTCCTCATGAAGCCCTGGCAATGCACTGCAACTCCAACCCCAATACCGCCCAACTTTCCAACGTCAAACATTCTGACTCGAAACCTTTGTTCCTCGTCTTTAAGGCTACTATCGATGGTTTTTGCTGAGTGAAGACTGATGTCAAACGTCGGGGTCATCTGCCACTAAAATGATTTGTCTTGTAGTGGTAGCGGGGGTGCTTTGCGTGGAAAACATACGCGTGTCTGCTTCCCCGTGGCTACATTCGATGCTTGCACCAACTTCCACCTATCGCGGGTCAGTACCCGACTTTTTCACCACAGTGACATACAGGTTTTTGTTTTCCTAGCTTTTCGCGATTGTTTCATTTTCCCCCACTCCGCCGAAAAACAACCGTTTTTTCCTTTGTCTGGCTGCAAAAAAGGAGACCCGCCCTTTCTGATTTTGTTGCGGGTCTGATCCGCTGAAACTGATCCCTTTATTTTAACCCTGGTTCCACGCTCACTGCTTTGTGGATTCTTCTTGGGATGTGTCAAAAAAACATCGATGCGCTCACTGCCTTGACCAGGTAAGCGCTGAGAAGGATCGTCAGATATTCTTCGAAAGTGTCGTTTCGCCTCTCTTTTTTTTATGAGAGCCATCGCATCAAATTATTGTTGCACTTTTGCTTTCAAAGTTATGGGTGGGTTCCCCAAACCCCTTTCCCTGTGTTTTTTGCAAGTGCAAATTTTTCGTTTTTTTCATTGCCCCAACGTTTGCCAAAAACAGGAAAGGGCCCTAGTGGGGGACAAAGGGGCAAATTGCATGTCGAGGGTTTCCTTGCTTGGCAGATATCATGGTGGCAACAGTTTTCTGTCAGCTCCAGGGCATTCCTTGTTTGTGGCCTCACAACTTTCTGCTTGTCTTCCAAAGGTCTTCGTTTAGCTTCTTCACTGTGTCAAAAAGCCTGTTCCCTCTTTTAAACTTTCTGGAAGCTTTGATACGCCGCTTCCCCCCTTTTCAGGGCGTTGGTAGGTCATTAAAAAGTCCTCCCCCCGCACCCCCCCCCCCCCGGGAGTTACTGAGAAGACTGAGGTCATGGCGAATGGTTGGTCCAGTCATTTTCCAGTAGTCACAATCTTACCCAGACTCATCAAGTTTTTTAGAAGTAACAAATCAGGGTGTTGGGTGAGATGTTCGCTGCCATTCACAAGGGTGTTTTTTTTCGAGTTGCCTCATGCAGCACCCGATTTTCTGCTTTTGATAGTATCGTGACCAGCCCCCTTTTCGAAGACTAAAAAACCTCGTGTTCCTCCACTGTTTGCGTATCTTTTTTTTGATGTTTTTTTCGTTTTCTGATCACAGCTTCTGGGAAAGGATTCCCTGGTCTAAGCTGTACGGAGAAGTACCTTGATTGAAATGCCTGTACAACTCGGGGGTGTTTCGTGGGTTTTTTTCGTCATCTTGCATAGTACACTGGGAATATCTACAAATTCACCTTGTTCATTGCGAAAAAACCAAAGGGGTGAATATTATAAAAAATAAAATATAGAATATGATATAAATAGACTGACGTCACTTTCGGGACTGGTTCTGTGGGTTGATTAAACGGCGGAAAATTTCCAATCACATAGTTTTGGGTTTTTGGAAAGTGCTGCCTTTTCATATATTTTTTTGTGTACACTCGTGGTGGTATATTTTTAGTTTTTGGTTATTTTTTAGACAAAAAACGGTGTAGACAATGCTAATTTGGAAAATCAACCCTGTTATTTCACAAAAAAGTACAAGTCTAAAAATAAAATATTGAAAAATATATGATTTTTTTTTTTGATAATTTATTTTTTAAATAAATTTAAATTTTAAAAAAATCTTCATATTATTTTTTATTTAGACGGACACTTGGACTATATTTAGTCGTCAACCGCACATCGATAGCTATTAGAAATCCAGTACACGTGCAAAAATGTCCCCACCAAATGGGGATTTTCGCGCTGGGTGGTTTTAAAGATGGGGTCCTCCGGGCACTAAACTACCGTTCTCAAGTCCATCAGCATTTTCTGATACCTGAGATATTGCCCTAATGGAAAAACTAATGAAATTACTCCCCCCGCCGGACATTCACTTCAAAATTGGCCGGTTGGGTCAAAGGGCTATACTACCTAAAGTACTACTATAATTCCCCTATTTTTAATCAAAAATTTTGTATTATTATTTTTTTTTATCATAACATATACTATTTCATTTAAAAAAAGGTGGGGGGTCGATGAAAATTTTAAACTTTATTAGGGGGGCGTGAGCTGAAGAGTTTTTGGGGAAACCCCCGTTCTAAACACTGGTGGTTAAAAGGGGGGGGGGGGGGTTACATCGACCTTGTAACATTAGTGGGTAGCAGAAGTTAAGCTGATTCTGTATATTAAATTTTTATGGTATTGGATTACCATTACGTATCGAGTAATGAATTATGCCTAAAAAATACTTTAGGATTTTTCCCCTTTAGATCAGATTTCCATTATTTTTTCTGATGGTTTACCTTCAAACAACTTTAATTTATAATGGATTTTTTGGCAGTTTTTTAGAAAATTTTCATTGCAAAAAAGTAGAAAGAAAACTCACAGTATATTATCAAAACAAATTTTCTTAAAGTTTAGCTGTCAGGGGAAAAACCTGTATTTCCTTTAAGCAAGTGCTGATCACTACTGTGAAACTTCTTATTAATTACTTTTTACGCCTTTTAAAGAGCCACTTGTCTTTTCCTTGGCAGATGTTGTGGCCGATGAATGTGTGTCCACCTCTGCCTCCCACTACATGGCAACACCTACAAGAACTGTGACCAAATCCCTCGGGAGATCACCGGCTGTTCCCCAAGTGTGTACTTGCAACTATGGTAACGGACCTGCCGTGACCTGTGTGAACCCCGTGCCCACCATTCCGCCCTTTGACCTGCAGTGTGCCCCTGAACACGCCGTCATCGTGACCCTGCCCGGGGAGACCTGCTGCCGGGCCTGGCGCTGCGCCACGCACTCTGTGGAAAGTGAGTTCCTGCAAGGTTGTGTTGCTTCTACTAATCTTGCCTCTCAACTTTATTTTCTGCTTTCAGGATGCACTTTAATTGTTTTATTGGATCTGAAGAGAATCCTTTATTTTTCCCGGGGCAGCTTTTTTTATGTATCTACAGTATTTCATTTAGGTGTGCCAATGTGGCCTCTCAAATCTTTGGGCCATTCTTCCCATTCTTTCTCTCTTGGCTAGCTCTAATATGTATCAGAATATTTCCTTTAGGACACAATAATGGCAAAGCACAGCCTCACCAACAAACAGACCACATCACATCATAATCTTGACTCTCACAAGGATGGACACATTGTCAGTCACCAGGCAGGCAGGGAAGACTGGATGGTGAGCATAAAATACATGTATAGTCATGTATTATGTACTCAGCTGCTTATTACTACGTTACATAACCAGATTAGTATGTCATAATTCTCTCATGACATACTAATCTGGTTTTTGTTTAATGCAGTAATAAGCAGCTGGGCATATAATACATGACTATATGTACTTTGTGTCACCACCAGATGTGGGGCCGCCAACAGGTCAGCCTCAGTAACACAGCCATGCAACACACACCAGGATGGAGGCCATTATATGTATGTACAGTTCCCGGGGAGGAAGAGAGTAGTAGTCTTAACTACTACTACATTTTATATCTTGCCACTGCCACCGCTTTCTTTGGCTCAGGTGTGTGTGCCGCCTCGTCACCTCTGTTTATACACTGTTTATAGTGTGCTGCTCGCTCCCTCTACTTGTGTGTTATTGTTACCGTCAATAACACTATAGTCGCCACCACTAATGTCGCCTGGCGCCATATATTACAAATTCAAGCATCACTACAGACGTGCATGTACCCTGAAGAGGCATGTACAGTAGTTTAAATTATGCACCTGTCTTTAGTGGCACATACAAGTCTGTACTGATGCTAAAAAAGCCTAAAATTCGTAATATATGGCGCCTGGCGACATTAGTGCAGTGGCGACTATAGTGTTATTGACGGTAGCAGTAATCAGCTGTAACTTGTTATTATGGAGCATCATATTCAGGCTCATAATTGTCACCAGTGAATATTTAGAGAGCTTGTGTAACTATTTTTCTTTCCCGTGTATTGGAGCAGCACGCCCTGCAGCTTATAGTACAAGAAAGGTGATGACAATTCAACAAAATATTACGTTACACTGTGCACGGATTAATGGTAATGGTTCTTCACAAAATTCATAAGAATCTTTATCTGTCGAGTGGTTTGATCTGAAAATTTATTTACATTACACAAAAATTTATCCTTTTTTTCACTTGTGTATGAATAAAATTTTGTTAAAGTTATGATCATTTGTAATAATATTTTAGTATTTTGAATTCTAGTGTCCAGCATAGGATTATGCTCGTGAAGTAAAGTCTTTTTTGTGTAGGTATTACCTGTGTATAGATGTCAACATATATCTAATAAGGAGACTCGGGAATAAACTTTGGCACTGAATCTTTCAGATGAGCAGATCCGTGACCCCCACATTGCCTCGCTGGACGCCAGAACCATCCACCTGATCTTCTCCACTCCATCTCTCCACCAAGGCCTTCCAGGAGAACTCTTCCTCAGATACACAAATGTCCCTGTGTAAGAACATGATCTTTACAGTTTACCATATTTTGTCCATACCATATATATAATACCATTGGCATACCATGCCATGGTTTTGCCGGGGGGCCCGACCATGCAGACCCCTCCAATGCCAACGCAGGGGGGAGGTTTGCCTATGAGGAGAGCGGGGCAAAGTCCTCGGAAATCCCGCACTCTAAATGAAGTGGGAGGGCCCCCTAGCACATTTTTTTCTTATGGGGGTGGCCTGGGCGGTGCAGAGGCAACACCTGCCCATCAAATCACTCCTACGATAGGATCCATACGCTCCTACCGAGGTGTGTGAAACTGAAGAGGAGATGTTCTACGCCAAACTTGCCTGTATTAGACCAGCGTCCTCCTTGGGTTCAACCCAATTATTATTTATCTTTATTTGTACAAAATTGAACATTTATGGTGTAGGAGGTGAAATAGCTATTTAAGATGGAGGCAAATATGTAGGACAATGCCGTACATCAGTGTTGTTGTCATTGATGCCAGGCGGACCCAACACGTGGATGAAGGGGGNTTTTGGGTTTTTTGTTGGATTTTTGTAGTTCCTTAAATTCCCTATCAGATGACAAAACTCTAAAAGACCAACCTAGCCCCTTCCTCGGGCCCTCTGCTGTGCAGAAACCTGCCCTAACCTAACCTGCCTCTAACCTAACCAAACCTTTAACCTAACCAAACCTAACCTACTCCAAACCTTACCTAACCTCCTATAACCTGACCTGACCTGTCCCTGACCTACCCCGACCTGACCTGACTACTCTACTCAAACCCTACGGGACCCCCCTATGTTATACCTACTACTTAATACCCAGGTATTAAAAATTCAAGAGGTTGTTAGTGATCGTTGTGCACATTTTTTTAGGAAATCGGTTGAGATGGGGCGATTTTGCATTATTGTGGGGGAAAAGGGAAAATTTGTTCCCCATTTTAAGAAGGTGACCAGGGACTAAGTTAATTTCGACCCGTAAGTCTAACACGGGGTGGTAAATTTTGAATCTATTATTGCAAAAACCCATTAGAGAAAGCATTTTAGTAAACATATTTAAATCAATGATTCAAAACATGGATTCACAAGGGTAGGTCATGTCTCACCAATTTATTGAGTTTTTATAGGAAAGTTTAGGGAGACGAAAGATAATGATAAGGATTATGATATAATATTATCTGGACTTAGTAGGCATTTGCCCAGGTACCACACGAGCGACTCTAAAAAGTGGGCTCAGGGTATCGATGGGAAGGTTCTTCATTGGTTTCGAGTTTGGGTAAGTATAGGCAACAAGTTTTACATTAAGGGTTTTCCAAATCTGAATGGGGACGGGTAACAAGTGGATTCCACAAGGGTCTGTTTTGGCCCTTTTTCTTTTTTTTTGATTTAACATCAACATTTTGATAGTGGGTTACAGTGATATCCAGAAAGTTTGCTGATGGATATAGTTAGGTATGATTTTTGATCACAGCCCTGACGTAACATTTGCAGGGAACTTAGATAAATTTAACGTTTGGCATCAGATGAAAGATGGATTTAAATTGTTTAAATGTGCGTTATGAATGTTTGGTAGAAAAAACCCTGGTAAAATAACCAAAAGCAATGTTCGCTGAAAAGATCAAAGGTAAAAAGATCTTGGAGTGAGGGTGCCCATACCTCCGCCCTAGGAACAATGAATGACCAAAGACGGAGTAGTTTAAACATTCCTAAAGTGAAAAGTAGAAGTGGCGGAGTTATTAAGCTTTTCTGGCTCTGTCATGCCTACCTAACGGCACTTTACAGTTTGGTCTCCATTTAATGGAGGAAAGTGTTTTGAAAATGCAGAAGGATGACCAAAAAGTACAAGGGATGCGTTAACTTTAGTTATAGAGGGATTGAAGTTTTAAATTACACTCCACAGCGGACGCGGTAGGGCCGATTTTTGATGGGAAGAAATGGGATTTATAAGGGAGGTAGAAAATCCTTACGGCTTTTAACCAGGTAAAAAAAATAACGGAAATTATGCCCGAAAAGCGTAGATTAGAAAGTAAATAGGGAAAGGTTCCAAATAGGGGTAGATTAAGTGACAATCTAGACTACTATTTCTTCTTAGCCCTTCGGGAGCTATATGGAGGGCAAGGAGTGATTGGTGATGTTATGAAAACTACCACGTGTAGCCCTGCGGCCTCTTGACTTCCTTATTTTCTATGTTTTATTTCTTAGATACGCCCTACTTTCTCAAACTCGTCGTCCATTGCGCATCTCGATGGACTTAGTTTTTCTCAAGAACCTGAAATTTAATATCGGCCATGTAGGCAAAGTAAGGATCGGCACTCATTAAAATCTAAACAGATGTGTTAAGGACAGTAAGTTTAATACGTAGAGCCAACATTTGGGTCAGCTTGGCGTGGAGCCCTTGTTCTTAAGATTTTCCCAAAGGACCTAGGTAATTCAGGCTATGACTCTGAGGTGTGTTGAGGACTTGTTGAGTGACTTTTATGCAACCAAGGTACTTTTTATCCACGAACATTTTTGGCACTCAAAAATGTTTGGCACTCAAATTTTTGCCACAATTTTTTGGCACTCAAATTTTTGCCACGCAACAAATTTTGGCACTCAAAAATGTTTGGCGCTAAAAACTTTTTGGCACTCAAAATGTTTTTTGCACTCAAAAATTTTGCCACTCAATTTTTTTTGCCACTCAAACATTTTTGACACTCAAACATTTATGCCATTTTATAGCTTTTATAGCTTTATAATGGGGAGACGGTGGCGGAATGATTAGCGTCTTGGAGTGGTGAAGTCAATGTCCCGAGTTCGAATCCTGCCTGGGGCAACTCTTTCAAGAGCCTGGTAGGGGAGCAGAAGGTCCCGAGTTCAAGTCCCACCAAGGAGCAACTGTCAAATCCATCGTCGAGTGGCCAAAAAAACCCGCATGAAGCAATTACCTGTTCCTCGATTGCGAGTGCGACGGAGAAACTCTAGGGGCTTCATGAGCCTGGCTGAAGATCCGAACATCACAGAAAATGGATCTTCACCCAAGACCACATGTGTCACTATAAAAATCCAACCTGCGCCACTAACGGGCGAGATCGACCAACATCACGACTCTCCATAAGCCTACAGACGCTATAGGTTCCAACGTAAAAAAAAAAAAAAAAAAAAAAAAAAAAAAAAAAAAAAAAAAAAAAAAAGCTAGCGAGTTAAGGAGGAGTGACAGCCTGGGGGTACTACGTAGTACCCCCAGCTGTCACTCCTCCCTCACTCGCCAGCTATGAAAATGGCAAAAATTTTGAGTGCCACAAATGTTTGAGTGGCAAAAATGTGAGTGTAAAAAAATTTAGTGCCAAAAAAATATTGAGTGCCAATTGTGTTTTTATTCCCCCCCCCCTCTATCTCCCCTTCTCTGTCCCAAGATCGTACTGTACGCGAAATATTCCTGTCCGCTTCCCGTACTGAGCGAGGCGAGCGTATTCCCCCCTCTCGTTGATGAGTGGACAGACAGTAGTCCAGTTCATTCTCAGCACACTACTACTACTACTACTACTACTACTACTACTACTACTACTACTACTACTACTACTACTACTACTAGTCCTTGAGCCAGACCAAAAGTAATGCTCCGGCGGGGGGAGTAATTCTCATTATGATTTTCCATTAGACCAATGTCTCAAGTGTCAGAAAAGGTGTGATGGCCATCTGAGAACTGTAACTTAGTGCCCGGAAGGACGCCATCTTTGAAACCACCAGCTCGAAATGCCCATTTGGTGGGGTAGCATTGTTGCCGTGTATCTGGAACTTCTATACTAGCTATCATGTCGGTTGACGACTAAATATACGTCCAATTGTGTACCGTCAAATAAAAAATAATATGAAAGCATTTTGTTATAGATTAATTATTTATAAAAATCAATTATCGAAAAAAAATCATATATTTTTCAGGATATTTTATTATTAGACTTGTCACTTTTTTAGTGAAACACCCTGTATGATTTTCCAAATTAGCATTTTGCTACCCCCGTTTATCTGTCTATAAAAATAACTCAACAAGTACAACATATCATCCACCACGAGTTTACAACCAAATTATGTAAAGAGGCATTAAATGACTTAGGCCGCCGCTGGCATTATCTATTCTGACGATAACGCAATTTAGGATGTCGTACGGAGAGGATTTTTAACACCAACGATATCTAATAAGCAGGCGAAATTGTTACATAGGAAACTCTGCACTTTGGTGGCCATCTTGGATTTCCACAATGGCCGCCAATTAATATAATTGTTTCATTACTAGATTTTGGGAAAGACTATGGAGCTGATTTTAACACCATAGTTCGTTGTATATTTCCTAATAGCAAGCGGAGGTATCATTGAACATTCCACTGTTTAGGTCAAATACACCGGTATGATCTTCCAAATATACATTTTGCTAAACGCGTTTTACCTGTCTATAAAGATTTTCAAGTCAATTTGGCCTGCATTATAATAGAAGAACAACATATGCCTATACAATATACAGTGCAACACAAGTTAATCATCAGAGTCGCCATCCGAGTCATTGGCATCCTGAGCCACGATAAGCATCATCCGCCCATGTTGGAGCATCCCTGCAGCTTACACACAACAGTGCACATTCAACCCATTCAGTATGCAGAGCATCTGACGGTCGACCACGTCCTTCTGCATGTGCATGCGATGAGAGGCAAGACGACATCTGGAGGCTGAGTAGACACGCCATCCATCGATTTTTGGCGGAAACGCCATCATCGAGTTCCAGCCATGTCCCTGCTGATGGTGCTGGGACGTCTGGCAGGTTTTTTCACAAGGCTGGCGGTCGCAGATAGCCCGCCTGATAGTTGGCCCTAGCGTATGCTGCATCCAGGGAGTCTTCACAAAGGCGGCCATTGTCCAGATTCGATCTGGCCTTCTTTGCACAGAACCTGTGATAACGGAGTGAATTACACGACGATCTTCGTGTTCCTGGCGTACAGCTGACACGTGAAGGCCTGAATGCTTAATTGAGACGTCTGTTGGTACATTCCACAAGATCCCATGATCGTGATGCTGAAGATACAGATCATTCGCTTGACAAGCTTCAAGCCTTTATCTTTCCTTTGGCTAGCCAGAGCCTAACAGTGTCCACACCCGCTCCATGCATGAAGCCCTGGCAATGCACTGCAAACTCCAGACCCCAATACCGCAGCCAACTTTCCAACGTCAATATTCTGACTCGAAACCTTTGGGGGTTCCTCGTCTGATGAAGAAGCTGACTATCGATGGTTCTTGCTGAGATGAAGACTGGATGATCAAACGTCCGTGTCATCTGCCACTACGATGATCGTCTTGTTAGTTGGGTAGCGGCGCGCTTTGCGTGGGGAGAAACATACGCGTGTCAGGCTTCCTCGGGGCCTACATCGAGTGCTTGCACCATACTTCCACCTCTCGCGGGGCAGTACCAGACATTTTTAACCAGGTTCAATACGTGTTCTGTTGCCTAGCTTTTCGCGATTTGTTTCATGTTTTCCACGACTCCGCCATAACAAACCAGTTTTCTCCTTTGTCTGGCTGCAAGCAAGGAGAACGGCCCGCCAGTTCATTGATTTTTGTGTGCGGGTCTGATCTCGCTGAAACTGGGATGCCTTCATTTGAACCGTGGTTTCACTAACGCTCATCTGCTTTGATTGGAATTCTTCTGTGTATGTGTCAAAGACACCATCGATGCGCTCACTGCCTTGACCACGTGAAGCGCTTGCAGCAGGATGCGGTCAGGTAGTTCCTTCGAACGTGTCGTTCAGCCATGCATCTTTTGTATGAGAGCCATCGCATCAATTATTGTTGGCACGCGCTTTGTCACGTTATCGGCTGGTTCCACAAGACCTTCCATGTTGTTTTCGCAAGTGCCACTTTGTTGCGTTTTTTCATTGCCCATCAACGTTGCCAAGTACCAGGAACGGCCCTAGTGGGTGACAAAGGACAAGTTGCATGTCGGGTCCTTGTCTTGGCGATGAGTATCATGTGGCAAACAGTTTGTCTGGTCGCTCTCAGACGAGTCTCCTTGTTGTGGCCTTTCACAACTTTCTGCTTGATCTTACCAAAGGTCTTCACGTTTAGCTTCTTCACTGTGTCATAAAAGCCTGTTTCCCTCTTTAAGACGTTTCTGAAGCTTTTGATACGCCGCTTCCCCTTTTGCAGGGCTTGAGTAGTCTATAGAAACGTCCTCCCACGCAGCCGCTCCGTAGATATACTGAGAAGACATGACGGATCATCGGCGATGGATTGGTCGCCAGTCATTTTCCAGTAGATCACAGATAGCTGTGACGCCCAGACTCATCACGGTTTTGATGCGAGAAGTTAGCCAGTCAGGGTGCTTGGCGTGAGATGTGTCCCGCTGCCTTCACAAGGATAGTTTTCTCGTAGTTGCACTCAGTGCATCAGCCCCGATTGTCTGCAGTTAGATAGTATCGTGGACACAGCCCCTTGTCGAAAAGACTAAAACCCGTGCTTTCCTCCAGCTGTTTTGCGTAATCTTTGTTGACTGTTTTCTTTCTGTTTGTCTGATCAACAGCGTTCTGGCAAATGGATTCCCTGGTCTAAGCTGTACGGAGAAGTCGCCTTGATTGAAATCCTGTACAACTCTGGGCACGTTTCGTGAGTTGCGTCATCTGTGCATAGTACACTGGTAATTCTGCATAGTTTTTCACCTTGTTTCATTGCGAAACATCCAAGGGATAGAATATAATCTAGAATAATAATAGAATATAAATATAGATATAGAATAGACGACGTCACTCTGGCCACTGGGTTCTGTGGGTTGATTATCGCGGGAAATTCCAACTCACATAGTCTTCGGTTTTGTTGAAATGCATGCCTTTTCATATATTTTTTGTGTTACACTCGGGTGGATGATATGTTTTAGCTGTTTTGGAGTTCTATTTTTATATACAGATAACGGTGTAGCACAATGCATAATTTGGAAAATCATACCAGTGTTAGTTCACTAAAAAAATACAAGTCTAATAATAAAATATTGAAAAATATAATGATTTTTTTTCGATAATTGATTCTAAATAATTAATCTATAACAAAATGCTTGTTCATATATTTTTTATTTAGACGGTACACATTGGACGTATAATTTTAGTCGTCAAACGCCATCGATACTATATAGAAGTCCAGATACACGTGCAACAATGTACCCCACCAATGGGCATTTTCGCGCTGGGTTGTTTCAAAGATGGGCGTCCATCCGGGCACTCAAGCTACCGTTCTCAAGATGTCCATCATGCATTTCGGAATACCTGAGAATATTGCCCTAAGGAAAATCATAATGAGAATTACTCCCCCCAACTCCCCCCCGCCGGAGCATTCACTTCAAAAATATGGCCGGTTGGCTCAAGGACTATACTACTATAATAATTACTATAATCCCCATATCATTTTAATCAAAACTTGTATGTATTAACGTTTTTTTATCATAACATATACTATTTTCATTTAACATGTGTGGGGGTCCGATGTAAAGTTGAAACTTTATTAGGGGGTTCGATGAGCTGAACTAGTTTGGGAACCCCTGTTCTAAACACTGTGGTAGAAGGGGGGGGGGGGGGTTACATCGACCTTCTGTAACAGTAGTGTAGGTAAGCAGAAGTTTAAAGCTATGATTCATGTCTATTAATTTGTATGGGTATTGGATTACCTATTACGATATCGGATGTAATGAATTATGCCTAAATTATACCTTCATGATTCTCTCTTGAGGATCAATTTCCATTATTTTTTCTGATGGTTTACCGTTCAAAACAACTTATTTCTAATGGATATTTTTGGCGAGTTTCTAGAAATGTTGTCCTTGCAAATGAAGTAGAGAGAAACTCACAGTATATTCTCAAACAAATTTTCTTAAAGTTTAGCTGTCAAGGTGAAACACCTGTATTACCTGAGCAATGGCCTGATGCACTACTGTGAAACGTCTTATAAATTACTTTTCACGCCTTTTAAAGAGCCACTTGGCTTTTCCTTGGCAGAATTTGTGGCCAGATGAAGTGTGTGTCCACCCTGCCTGCCACTACATGGGCTAACACTACAAGAACTGTTGACAAATCCTCGGGGAGGATCACCGGCTGTTCCCAAGTGTGTCCTTGCAACTATGGTAACGTGATCCTGCCGTCACTGTGTGACCCAGTGCCCCCTTCCGCCCTTTGACCTGCAGTGTGCCCTGAACAACAACCGTCATCGTGCCCTGCCCGGGGACCTGCTGGCCGGGCCTGGCTTGCGCCACGCACTCTGTGGAAAGTGAGTCCTGCAAGGCTTGTGTTGCTTTCTTTCTACTAATCGTGCCTCTCAACCTTATTTTCTGCTTTCAGGGTGCCTTTATTGTTTATTGGATATGAAGAGAATCCTTTTTTTACAGCAGCTTTGTTATGTACCTGAAGTATTTCATTTAGGGGTTGCCAATGTGGCCTCTCAAATCTTTGGCCATTCTTCCCATTCTTTCTCTCTTGGCTAGCTCTAATATGTAATCAGAAATATTTCCCTTTAGGACACATAATTGGCAACTCCATGTACCTTCACCAACAAACAGAACCACATCACATCATAATCTGGACTCTCACAAGGTGGACACATTGTCAGTCACCGGAGGCAGGCAGGAAACTGGATGGTGAGCATAAAATAACATGGATAGTCATGATTATGTACTCAGCCTGGCTTAATTACTACGTTACATAACCAGATTATTATGTCATAATTCTCTCATGACATACTAATCTGGTTATGTAATGTCAGTACTAAGCGCTGGGCATATAATACATTACTTCTATATGTACTTTGTGTCACCACCAGTATGTGGGGGGCCAGCCGCAACAGGTCAGCCTCAAGTAACACAGCCATGCAACACAACACACCAGGATGGAGGCCATTATATGTATGTAACAAGTTTTCCCGTGGGGGAAGAGAGTAGTAGTCTTAACTACTACTACATTTTATTAATATCTTGCCACTGCCACCGCTTTCTTGGCTCGAGTGTGTGTGCCGCCTCGTCACCTCTGTTATACACTGTTTATAGTGTGCTGCTCGCTCCCTCTACTTGTTGTTATTGTTACCGGTCAATACACTATAGTCTCCACCACTAATGTCGCCTGCGCCATATATTACAATTCAAGCAATCACTACAGACGTGCTGTACCCTGAAGAGGCATGTACAGTAGTTTAAACTATGCACCTGTCTTTAGTGGCCATACAAGTCTTACTGATGCTTAAAAAGCCTAAAATTCGTAATATATGGCGCCTGGCGACATTAGGTGCAGTTGCGACTATAGTGTTTTTGACGGTAGCATACTCAGCTGTAACTTTTTATTATGGAGCATCATAATTCATGTTCATATTGTCACCAGTGAATATTTAGAGAGCTTTGTGTAACTATTTTTTCCTTCCCGGGTAATTGGAGCATGCAACGCCCTGCAGCTTATAGTACAAGAAACGGTGATGACAATTCAACAAATCTTACGTTAGACTGTGCACGGATTAATGGTAATTGGTTCTTCACAAAATTCATAAGAATCTTTATCTGTCGAGTGGTTTGATCTGAAAATTTATTTACATTACACAAAAATTTATCCTTTTTTTCACTTGTGTATGAATAAAATTTTGTTAAAGTTATGATCATTTGTATAATATTTTAGTATTTTGATTCTAGTGTCCAGCAAGGATTATGCTCGTGAAGTAAAGTCTTTTTGGTGTAGGTATTACCTGTGTAATAGATGTCACATATATCTAATAAGGAGACGGAATAACTTTGGCACTGAATCTTTCAGATGAGCAGATCCGTGGACCCCCACATTGCCTCGCTGGCCGCCCAGAACCATCACCTGATCTTTCTCCACTCCATCCTCCACCAAGGCCTTCCAGGAGAAAATCTTCCTCAGATACACAAATTCCCTGTGTAAAACATGATCGTTTCCGTTTTAACCATATTTTTGTTCTAATTGAAACCATACAATATATAGTAATACCATTGGCATACATGCCATGGTTTTTTGCCGGGGGGGGGGCCCGACCAGCAGACCCCTCCAATGCCAACCAGGGGGAGTTTGCCCTATAGGAGAGCGGGGCAAAGTCCTCGGAAATCCCGCACTCTAAATGAAGTGGGAGGGCCCCCTAGCACATTTTTTTCTTATGTGGGTGGCCTGGGCGGTGCAGAGGCCCACCTGGCCCATCAAATCACTCCTACGATAGATCCATACGCCTCCTACCGAGGTGTGTGAACTGAGAGCAAGATGTTCTACTACGCCAAACTTGCCTGTATTAGACAGCGTCCTCCTTGGGTTTTTTTCAACCCAATTATTCATTTATCTTTTTTGTACAAAATTGAACATTTATGGTGTAGGAGTGAAATAGCTATTTGATGGGAAAGGCAAATATGTGAGGACAATGCCGTGACATCAGTGTTTGTTGTTCATTGCGTGGCCAGGCGGACCCCAACACGTGGATGACAGGCGGTGCTGGTACCCATGGCTCGCCTAATCAGCCAGTCTGAGTTGGACCGACCATCCTCACCGCCTGCAAGCCCGCCACGCGTACCCCTGCAGCTGTCTTCACCGTCTAGGGCACGAGCCGATCTACTCCACCTTGTTCACCTACGGCCACCATGGAGAGGTAGGAAGTCTTCTAGTCCGTCGTAAACACGTGCGTAGAGAATATAGTGGGATCACCCTGCAGTATTTTTTAATGCAAATTTTTTGTCAGTATATTCTGTGTGCGTATAGAGTTAGCTTCAAGTTTTGGAAAAGTGTATTCTGCAGGATAACAGTAATGGTAAAAGTTTTGTTGGAAAATATTGGAAAGGTATTCAGGATGTGTCTGGTGGGTGTGACAGAATCATCTATATACATAGATACATTTTTCCCACGTGGAATGGTTTGTCAGACGTAAATATTATCCATTGAAATAAATCGTCAACACTATAATTCCTTTCAGCTCTTAAAAATGCAGTTTATTGAAAACAGCAAGAAAAGTGGCTACACATAATTTTGGTTTATTTTTATTTTGTTCATCAAATTATTAAGTTTGTACTCAAGGAAAACAAACATTTTAAACGCCTTGCTATGGTGTGGAATCTCATCAATTAATTCTTTCAGGGTCTGCATAGAGGTGTTGAGTTCAGTTGTAAAATGGAAAAGGATAAAAAAAGGGGTAAAACAAGTGAGACATTAAATTTCAGAGGAACCCTTTGGTCTATTAAGTTTTCTACAAGTAAAACAATTCATATAGCACTAGCAATATATTACTGTTAGTATAGCACTGTTACTAAGTCCCTGCCTGCCTCCACAGCCACCACCACTCCTCTGCCACGCCTGGACATCGATGCAGAGCTGTATGCCTCCGGATGTCACCAAGACGTTCGCCAAGGTATCGTGGCGAGGTCCTTTAGTGACTACGAGCTGCAGTAAACATTGACGCGTGCAAGTCAAGGTAATCACAGAAGAACAATCTGGGTATGTCATGAGATGAGTGGGTTTTTTTTTTTTTTGTTAATGGGCATGGCATGTGGGTGTCTAGGCCACTCGACGGTTGCGAATATTTTAAGTGGATTTATGGGTCCTCACTTCGGGATCGAACTCGGGTCTTCGAGAACGTCACCCGCTGAGTAACCACTCTGCTACCGCCTCCCCAATTGTCAGCATTACATAGATGGTAGGTCATAATGTGCGTTTCTTTACCTGCAGTGAGGTACCAACTCAGAAGGAGTGTGTCATGTGGAAGTAGACAAGGATGTAGGTGTAATATAAGTGTACCGCCGTAAACTTTGCCGCCTTGATGGCCACTTGAACACTTTCACGCTTCTCTCTTCTGTTGTTGTGATATTATTCTGTAGGAGATGCCGAAGGGGGAGCTGCAGCCCTCATGACTAGAGGAGATTGTCACTGTTCATGGAGGCTGGGACAGGGACTAATGTAATGTTCCATGGGCACCTGACAGGACTGACAGAGCGCTACACTGCCCTGGGCCCTCAATTATCCCGTCAGAAGAATACTTTCACAGACGCACTGACAGGGTAACAATCACAATTCGGGGAATAAATCTTCTTTCCCATTACTATAAATAAATTGATCTTGGTAGGACTCGAACCCACACTGTATAGACTTCGCCCTCCAACAAAACCACAGTCGGTGACGCTACCGACTAGACTAAACTGATACATCCGCTAGGTCAGCGGTCGTCTGGGTATTTTCTCGCATTACATAAGATCAGAGAGATATGGTGCAGTCTGATCCTTGACACTGGGTGGAACAGGAATTGCAGTGAAGATCATGAGACATGTTTCTATGTTTTCAGATCCCCAAGTTCAGTCAGCTTTTCTATCACGACAATGATAAGATGGACCTTCATGACCTCCAGCCTGGCTTCACCTACACAGTGGACCTTGTCTTCATCACCCATGAGAACCAGACCACCAAGGTGACCAACACCAAGCCCATCACCTTCACCACGCTGCCAGAGGAAGGTTGGTGTTGCCATCGGCTGCAGTGGCGCTTGCCTTGTAGGGAGAAAAAAGAACATGAAATTTTAACACTTACAAGTTCATAGTCATGCTACACTGATTATAAATATTAGAGGTAAAGAGGAAAAGTTTATTTTTCACATCTTAATCAGTAAATGAATCTGAACATTTACATTTAATTTAACTTTATTCATCCTATGTAAATGTAGACAGCTTATTTCATATTTCCCAACTTATTTTCAGATCCATATGACTTTGAGATTGGCATCAGAACGGGCAAGGTATCCTCCCAGACAGTTGAGTTATTCTACTCCGGTGTACCAGAGCCAGAGGTCAAGTATGTCAATGTGTACCGAGTTGTGTACATCAACGACAATGAGAGAACTGACTCACAGGCCTTCAAGATTCCAAAGACTGGCCAGGAGAACAAGGTGTTCCTGAGTGAGCTGAAGCCCGACGTGAAGTATGTGGTGTGGCTGGAGGCTTTCCTCTCTAATGGCCGCAAGAAGAAGAGCAATGTGGTGGAGGTCACGACCAAGGCGGGACAGCTGCCCAAACCTGAGAAAAGCGAAATTGGTGAGTTAGTTTGAAAGTATTTATTTTATATCTGGATTCTCTCAAAAATTGTAAATTGATTGAAAAAAGGTTCATGTGAAATAGGTTCAGTGAGCTGTATGGAAAACACCAAGTTGAATATCTGGGAGGATGCATAGGTCATATTGTAGCATTTTAGTACAAGATGGAGGTGATATATCGTTTCTCAGTTGTGACAGTTAATTGAAGCACATGCAGTAAATGCATTGCTTAAAAGCTTTCCAAGGAAAGGTCACTTCACCTTGTTTAGTTATATATTCATTTCATTTAGTGAAGACAGGGAAGCAATGGGTAGTTTATACCGAGAGTGTATTTCAAATTCACGAATACTGGATGCATGTAGATATTATTGATAGTCTATAGTGATGTGGGACTCATATTTCCAGCTCTGTCAAAAGAATAACAAAAAAACTTTTGCATAGCTACAGCTCATAATAAGTTATTTATTTGTATCAGATAATTTTTTATAAGCCCACTAATGATGGTTGCTGTTGTAAGATCGTAAAGACGGAGAGCAGCGGCGCGACTACTACCCCCATGTTGGCCGTGGCCCTCATCGCGGCCTTGGCTGCCTCGGCTTCCTCGCCCTCCTCCTCATTCTCCTGAGAAAAGAGCCACGTCCAAGGCTCACATTACACATCGAGGAACAACGCCTCGTGTGACAACCCGTCATACAATGTAGGAATCATTGTGTAAAAATACTTAACCATCGTTTGTATTAACAAGTAGTTGGTCTGCGCGAGTAAAGTTTCGTGAACTGCCTCATGGGAGCTACTCCATGGTAGCTAAAAACCCTGCAGTTCTGGAGGATCCTCCAACGAGTTTCTAACGAGGATGTGGTCGATCTTCCTTGCTACCCCTCCGGCATTACTATTACCATGTCTCAAGCTCTTCCGGTAAGCCGCCGTGAGGCTCTAAAAGAAGGGTTTATCTCGTTCCCCTGGCGTGTCAAATATTGGTATGTNTCAGGAGAATGGTACCTTGATTGCCACACGGTAGTCAAGACAGCATGCAACCCGCGGATCATGGCCTCACCCCAGCTTGAGGAGCTCCGCACTGATATACAAACACCAGGCCTTCCACCCTCAACTTTGCTACAGCCTCTTTGACTTCGTCAAGAGAGGGTGCAGTTTCGTCATTGGGAGGATCGGCATCCACTGCCTGTAATCCAGTGGTGTGGAGCTGCCCAATTGGAAGGTCCACCGTTAACAACTGCCCAAAGTACTCAGCCCAACGAGCCATCTGCCCATCCATGTCCGACATGAACCGCCCATTTGCTGCTCGGGTAGCATTCGCCCGAGATGGAGACTTGGAACGGAGCTTCTGCAGGACTCGGTAGACGGGTCGGAGGTCATTAGCGTTCAAATGGCCCTCGATATCCTCAGCAAGACTCCTGACATACCTCTCCTTGTCTCTCCCCAGGAGGGTTCTAGTCTTGCGTAACAGAGTCCTGTGCTGGTCCCGGTTCCCAGCAAGCCTGGCAGCATGACTCCTTGATATTCTACAGCGTCTCCGTCGAGACAAAACCATGTCTTGACCTCGGGCGCTCCCCAATACACTATTTGGCAGCCTGGAGAGTTTCACGTTTGAAAGTATCCCACAGTACTACAGGGTCCTCGAGCACATCAAACCGATTTGAGACTGCCACTGTATACTCATGGGCACATGTCGAGTCCTTCAGCTTCTCAAGATGAAACACAGTATGGTTACCTCTTGAGATTCTTCTGGACTTGACATGATGCTTAAGTGTAGCAACAACAAGTCTGTGATCAGCTTTTTTTGTGGATGTCACTTACTGCTCTTTCTTCTATCTTATATTGTGTTGTCATATGGCTCCTGTAGTATAAGTTGATCTTGTTCTGATTATCCGCAGTAGTGTTGTTCTTGGTGTACCAGGCATCGGTGGCTCTTCTGACGACATTGTTGACATCGCTGTTCTTGTGCCCATTGTTGATAAGCACTTGTGAGAGTCGTTCTAATTTATTGTGGATGTCATTCCAACGGGAGCAATGGGAAAGTGCTCTGGGAACGAAGGCGTTGATGGTGGAGCGGAGGTGGCGCTGTGGGCACTCACTTTCCCCGTTGAGGCAAAGTCCCTTGTTGCTCTCTTTAATGTAGACAGTAGTGGTGAATCCTGAGTCCTGGGCTGTGACGAGCACATCCAGGAATGGGAGACGGCCATCTATTGCTTCTTCATAGGTAAAGGTTAGGTTGGAGGCGTCACCGAGACGTCGCTTGAGCGTTTGGAGCTCTAGCATGGTATTCACTCTCACGGAGATGTCGTCAATGTAGCACCCATAGAGGGAAAGGCTGCTGCTGCTGCAAAGGGTCTCGGCTTCCATGGTTCCCGTGAAGAAGTTCGAGAAGAGTACTCCGAGAGGGCTTCCCATGGCGACACCGTCAACTTGACAGTACATTTTCCCGCTGGGGCAGGTGAATGGAGCTTCATTAGTGCAGGTTTCCAGTAGTGTGCACAATTTATCTTTGGATATGTTGCGGGTAGGTGTTTCGTCACAGCGGTATACTCGGTCCAGGATGAATTGTATAGTTCTGTCGACAGGCGCGTTGGTGAATAGACTTTCAACATCCAAAGAGGCAATGATTCTATAAGTCATTTGTGGGGCTGCTGTTTTTCTCCAGAAAATCAATCGTTGAAGTCAAAGTGTAGTCGGCAGGAACAAATGGAGTAAACATTTTGTTGAGTGTTTTAGTGATGGTGTAGGGCGCAGCAGGGACCTGGGAGATGATGGGTCGGAGTGGGTTTCCCGGTTTGTGTGTCTTGATATTTGCGTACGCGTATCCAGGTGAGTACTCGCCGGTGAGCTCTGCGAATGTTGGGGCGGTTTGAATGATGTTGATATTTATGATGTTTATGTCGTTTATTATCTTTTTTATGTCGTCAGTAGGGTTTTGTGTAATGCTCTTAAATGTTCAGGTGACAGAGAGGATGCTGTCCATCTTGGTGAGAATACCTCACCATTTGGTGATAAATAGTGGTGCATCATCTTGCCAAACTCATTCTTCCTGAAGATGTTTCCAGAGTTGGAACGCAACGTGGACATTAACACCCTTACTTTTGGACAGCTCCGCGGGGCTTTGCCTGCTGTCAAAAGAGATCATGTGAGACAAATAGAAAAAGTTCAACAAAAATTGAACACTGTTGAGATAGCGGTTGCCTTCACCCTCGTCTGCTGAAAAGAGTTTCTTATCATTAATTCTTGGTTTCTTTGTCTTAAATGTGCATTTTCTGTGACAGTGATCCACAAACAAAAGTTATAAATATATGTCATAATAATACTCTGTATCAAACTTGATTAAAAACATTTTTTTTTTTTTAAATCTTTAAACTTTACATGAGGCGATTTTCAGTCAAATTAATTTATAGGAAAGCTTGTCATTTAGATAAGGTTTAACATAATTCAACAAATACAGTATTTATTAGAGAGAGGGGAGAAAGGGGTGCAAACCAGCTTACTTCTTAGTACACATAATATCAACAACTAAGGGAGCGCAGGTACACCAACTTGACTACTTTGCAACATTACTTTCAACAACAAGGGGAGGGAGGAGGCCATACACGCATGATTACTGGTACAACATTACCTTCTGCTGTTGACGAGTAGCAGAGCAAAGCAGAGAGTAGCTACCATGCCAGGCTAGAGGCTAACTCACGAACTACACACTGCAGACCAACTACTTGTTAATACGAAAGCGATGGTTAAGCTATTTACTTACATTGTCTCCTACCTTGTATGGAGACAATGGAAGAATTAAAGGAAGTGAAACAAGAGGTTAACCGCCTATCAAATAGGCTGGACGAGGCGTTCAAGATAATATCACAGCAGCAGTTATTCCTCGAGGCGATGGACGGTAAAGAGAGACGACGAAATATGCTGATTTTCGGACTGACTGAAGAAGCAGACGAGACAGGTGCAACGGACATGGACAAGGTTCGGAAAGTGGTAATGGCAACGGGCTACGCGGAGGCGTTTGATCCTGGGTCGTGGGAAATGAAGCGCCTCGGGAAGCCCCCAGCTGTGCAAGATGGAGTCAAGAAAAGACCAATACTCATCGTCGTAGAGGATGGAAGAACAAGGAATGAAATACTGAAAGTGGCAAAAAATCTGAAGAGCTGCGAAGGACCTTTTTCGAGGGTCTACATCAAAAAGGATCTGCACCCGGTGGTACGCAAAGAACTGGACCGGATGAGAAAACGGGAAAAGGAAGAGAAGGAAAAACCAGGAAATGTTGGTGCCACCATAACCTACGATTGGAAAAACCGCGTCCTGCTACGAGATGGTGTTGTGATTGACAGGTACTCTCCGTATTTTGTATAAACTGTCCAAATGATAACCAGGAGCTGAAACTGTGCTCATGGAACTTAGGAGGCATGAAAGACAAGTTACAAAACATAAATATACTAAATTTTCTGTTAAGTTATGATATAGTTTGGCTTTTGGAAGTTAAGTATGTTTCTCAATTAAGTATCCCAGGGTTCAGCACATACTACAATAAATCTAAGCATGGTCAACACAGAGGCGGTGTGATAATGTTAGTGAAGTGTTCTATATCAAGATATGTTACGAGAGTAGACATGGACACGGATGATATGGTGTGGTTAGAGTTATCACTGTGTGCCGGTGTTAAGCTAGGAGGCATTCCACCCAGTGACTCGCCATTATTCGATTCGTCCCAGTTTGGTTCACTTAACGCACGATGTGTTGAGGATGACAAGGTAGTGATTATGGGTGACTTAAACGCACAAGTTGGAAAACCGCATATCATTGGTCCAGATGGTAGTGTCAAGGTGTATTGTGACATAAAGGATGAGCCAGTGAATAGCCACGGTCGATTGTTAACCAAAATGTGTAATATTAACGATATGGTCGTGGTGAATCACCTCAAACATAACAGCAGAGTACTTGGCGGTGATCTTTCATTTAAGAAAAGGAACCTTTGGATCTCTGAAATTGATATGTATGTGGCAAAAAATGGCTGTGTTCCTTATGTAAAGACAATAGATGTGAATCAGTCCATGTGGGGCTCGGACCACGCGCCCCTGTGTGTGGTGCTGGATACGAGTGGGCTCAACCAGATGACCCCAGCCATCCTACTGGAACGATCCGGTAGGCTGGGTGAATAGTACGGGTACAACAAACCCACCGGTCACCAAGCACTGGCGAGAAACTGTAAATACAGTTCTGTTAATCTAGAAGAATTTACAAGTATAATGGAAAATATGACACCCCCCGATGTGAGCGTAGTGACTCCTCAGGAGGTTAACAACGTAATATCAGCAGGACTTGAAACAGTGAACCACGTTGCCCGACGCTGCTTCAAGCAGAGGGTTCGACACTCCGCTGAGGTGGAAGATACTCTACCGCGTTGGCAGAGGCTCCTGGAGACGAACGATGAAAAACAAATATGGGCGGCTGTGAACTGGAAAGGGAACATTGATACGAGTGAGAACTTCCGACCTGATGACGAACAGTTTCGACAGCACTTTTGAGGAAATATTGAACCCAGGTCACTCACACGATGTGGCTGAGAGTATTGACCTTGACTCGGCCCCTAAAATCCCAGTATTGGACGACCCGTTTACGCCAAGGGAGTTAGTCACTGTAACATCCAACATAAAGAAGAATAAAAGCTACATAGGGATTTGCCCAGGTCTGATTATTGCTTTACCAGCTACGTGGTTTATGTTTCTCTTGAGTGTGTTTAATGTTGTGTTCACTGGTATGTGCTACCCAATGTTGTGGTGTTTTAATAAACTATCTGTCCCCTTTAAATCTGGTGAAAGGCTGAACTGTGGTAATTACAGAGGCATTAGTGTTATGCATACTATGGCCAAGATGTATGATTTATTATAATTATTGTTGAACCGTCTCACCTTATGGATGAACATTGATAAATGCCAGGCGGGTGGTCAACGCGGGCGTGGTTGTATCGAGCAGATAATGAGTTTGAGGCTTTTATGTGACTATGCACTATATAGAAAGGTCAAACTGTATGTACTTTTCGTTGATTTTAGTAAAGCATATGATAACGTCCCACGTAATAAGTTAATTCAAGTTTTGAAATCATTGGGTTGCGGTAGAATAATGCTCAGAGCCATTAACGCAATGTATGAATGTAAGAAGAATGTGATACACTCAGCCGTAGTGACAGCTACTGCGGGCGTGAGGCAGGGAGCACCGACGAGTTGTCTTCTTTTTGTTATATACATAGATCAGATGGTGAAGATGCTGCAACGTGAAATTGGTACAGATGGCTTCTTAGGCTCACTGCACTCTCTTTTGCTGATGGATGATGCTGTGCTCATTGCTAGTTCAAGAGAGATGTGTCTCAAAAAGTTAGAGGTAGTCATGAAATATTGTGATGAGTACGGTATGGCCATAAACGAAAAAATGACAAAAAAAATTGTGGTGGGTGGTAGTGCGGCAGACAACCTCCAGCTGTCAACTCGTGGTACTAGTATTTCATACTCTCATAAGTACTTATCTAGGCGCCTGGTTCAGTGACGATGCTAAAGTAAACACAGTTATGAAGCTTCATGAGTCATCGAGTGAGATGACACTGAATAAGTTCACAGTGTTTTGTGCCACGAATACAGAAATGCCGTTCGTGTACAAGCGACAGGTGTTCGACGCAGCCATGAACGGTGCACTGCTCTACAGCACCGAAACATGGTTCACTAACAACCCAAATAGCCTAAAAGTTCAATACAAGAAGTCAGTGCGAAGTTTATTGGGTGTGAGACATAACACGAGTATCGACCTGTGTCTTACAGAATCAGGAATACATCCAGTGGAGGACATACTTACAAAGAGAAGGTTCAATTTTTTGAAAACGAAACTTCACGCTAGTAATTCAGATGAATCCTTTTTCAGGATATATGAATTGTGTCACCAGGCCAACACACCAGGCTACAGATTTCTCTCGCACACATTGCAACATAACCAGTGTTGATCCTTTAGACAAGGTAAAAACATATATCAGAGAAAAACAAGATTCAACCAAATTCACTGTTTACAGATCTGTTCTTAACCCCACACTCTAATCTAATCAGGTTTTTACACCACAAGGAGTTTATTCCTGACTATCAAAGACAATCATTTACAAGATAGTGTTATGTCCCACAGTCTGAAGATAGAAACAGGTAGATGGAGCAGGGACACCACCAGAGGATGCGCCTGTGTACATGAATGTAATGCTGTACACACAAGAAGAAATGTGTTGTTGAAGATGTCTGTATACTAACGTGAAGACAAAAATACACTAGCTGAAATTCACAGTATGAACAATATGATGGATTCCCCCCCCCCCCAATGACAATGCAAAAGAATTGTGTAGTTTTATTTATGATATTTTGGAAATTATTATTCTTCAGCCGTCTGCTGGCAATAACGTAACTCAAAAATTTCTGAAGCTTAAAGTAAAAAAATATTCTTTGGACAAAATAAATGTAACTATGTTTATTTCCTATGCTATGTAATGTTTTGTGAATAAACAAACTAAACTAAATATGACCGGGTGGTCATGCGAGGCGGGTTTCCTCGATGGTAATGTGATTAATGTGAGCCTTGGGCGTGGCTCTGTTTTCTCAGGGGAATGAGGAGGAGGCAGGCAGCCACGGCCGGCGATGAGAGCCACGCCACCATGGCGGGGCGCAGTCGTTGGCCGCTGCTCTCTGTTACGGATTGATTGATTGATGATTATCGTTTTAAGGCGCCGCAACTTCGGGTTATACGCATGCTTACATAAGATAAATGAAAAGTAAAATACTAAAAAACAAAATGTAAGATAGAATAAAATATTTAAAATAACGAAATACAGAAAAGAACAAGAGACATTAAAAAAATAATAAGTTAATATAAAAACATTCATAACTTTGAGAAGGCAAGCCTCCAATAAAGGTATGGATTTTCATGTCCCGGAGCAGAGAGAAACACCTCTCTCCCAATGCAGGGAGGGGAGAGACGGTAAGCACCGTCCGACCGCGACGCCGGGGACAAAAATTTGCACACGTAGGTCCCCAAGACTGGGACCACGACCAGCAAGTGCCGCCACAGTTAAGGGGACCAAAACATCATCACGTAAGGAGGGGGCCCCCCTCCTGAGGAACCCATGAGTATAGAGAGTGTGACCAATACGCAAATCGTGCCAAGGCAGTCTCCATCTCGGGAGCGACCGCAGAGTCTCCAGTCCTCGATACTTTGGCGGGATGGTGCCGCAGTTTCATTTTGCCTATAGTAATTCCAACGTTCCTGCCACGGTTGTGAACGATCTATGGATTGCAGAGCGCAGGTCCGTAGCCGGCACTGCAAAAGTGATAGAGCTGGTCTTCTAGCTGCAGCTGTTGCCAAGGCATCAGCTTCCTCATTACGGCAAACTCCTTACAGGTGCCGGTACCCAACAAAAAGCTGGAACGTTCGGCCTCGACTCTTGAGCACGATAAAGCCATCCGGATGGCATTAACCAGCTGATGGGAGCGTTAAAATTACATAGTGATTGAAGAGCACTACAAAGAAATCACTAAAAATTGTAAAGAAGACATCCGGGAAAGGGTAATAAAAATAATATGAGGAGCTATATAAAATAGAACTTATTCAGCCGTATATAAAAACAGATGAAAACACTGGAAGGCTGACTGCTTGTTGTTTAAACGATGGGAATACGCACGTATCCAACTCATTCGTCTGATTGGGAACCATCAGTTAAAGACAGGGACATGACTCGATCTGTGCAAAAGTGGTTAAAAACTGGGTGCACGCTCAGCCTGAGGAGGTTAAAGACCCTTTTGAGAGGCGGAAGGCTTTTGCAAAAGGACACTCTCTCGGGAAGAACCATGGACCGACTGTGTAGGCCTTGCGGGCAGAGCAGATCCGCAAAGCAGGGGAAGGATAGCGTCTCATAATAGCTGTCAATCGGAAACCAAGGGGCTGTGGCAAGCTTCTTCGCCCATGGAAAGTTGCGATCCTGAATCACAAGACACAGCACGGCAAGCTATTGAGTCTAGGGAGGAGTTGGAGGGTACGATACCAAAATCTTAACAGGAGGGACTCGGCGTTGAAAAAGGGGGGGGAAAACTTCAATGGGAGGGGACACCAGCATCACAATAGACTCTGGGATGGTTTGAGATGACCTGAACGCCCCGTTGCCAACGGACCACCAGCATGATGTACAGAATCCAGCATCCGCAATCGAGTGGGTGTGGCATGAGGAGGACCACTTCAATCCATATTCAAGCTTCGAATAGGATTAACGTGGCGGAGAAGATAGAGGAGGCAGCGCGATCAGCAACCCAGCTGGTAGATGCGAAGGACCTTTCAGTAGGATCCATGTTCCTGGAGACAGTCAGTCTTGATGAGCACGAAGGTGAGGTACCCAAGTTAGTCTATGTCAAAATTGAGTCCAAAAACAGTGGTCTCTTCACTTTCATGGTACATCTCCTTATCGTAAAGATACAGTCTATGCGGGATTGAATCCGACGGGTTCTGCAAAAATTGAACCGCTCCAGGTCTTCGTTGGGAGAAAACGGAGCCACGATTCGTCGTCCATTCAAAACTTTATCAATAGCAAGTTGAAGTCTTCTCTCGCAATCGACACCTGGAAGCAGCAAAAGAGATTGTTAAATCACCACGTATAATGTATAACAATCCCCTCTGGCAGTACAATCAACAATGACCATTGATGGCCACAGCGAAACAGAAGCTACACTCCAATACGCTACCTTGGGGGATGCCACGGAAGCGGGGTGTTTCAGAAGGACAGTATGTTGCCAAACGCGAACTCTAAGAAACCCGGTTGGTAGGAAAACTCTAGAGGAACACAGCGCAAACGACCTCTTAGCCCAGAAACTCATACAGAGATTGGAATATACCGTGTCTCAAGCCGTGTCGTAAGCCTTTTCAAGGTCAGAAAAAGATGGTACATGGTGTTGTCGAGAGGCGGGAAATGCCCCCGCATATGGATGAACTCTAAGGGAAATAAGCGCTTCCGCTAGTAGCGTGATGCTTACGGAATCCACACCTGAGAACGGAGAAAAAGTTTTCCCGTTCCAAAAACCATAAATCGACCATTACATTTTTTCGAATAATTACACCACACATGAAGGTTAGGGATTGGGCCGAAATCCTCGGTAGGAGTGTCCTTCCCAGGCTTAGGGTCGGGATCACACCGAACCACCCCAGTACTTGGGAAGGTCCTCAATCCAGATCCTTTATAGATGCTCAAAACAAGAAATCTAGAGCCTATTCTTAGATGACAGAGCTAGCATCGCATATGGGACATCATCTTGGCCTGGGGAAGTGCTCAGCGCAAACCTTCATGGCTCTGACATCGCTCACGAGGTGTAAAAAGAACATTGTAAGATCCCCGGCCTCTGGATTAAAAATCTATGCCTCTTCTGTTTCTTGTCGCAGTCTGTCCCTAGCACTTGGAGACGCAAGGTCGTCTGCGCCACGACACAAAATGGGAAGCAAATTTCTCTGGTACTGTCAAGGGATCTGCAACAGGGTCTCCATTAATCGATAGAAACTGGCGGGGAGGATGGGAAAACTTCCCCTTCATTTTCCTCACTCTTTGCCAAACCTTAGGACACCGGGGTAGATGCACAGTAGTTACTTTATATAAGCCCTCCAAGAGGAGTGACGAGCCTTCTTTCATAACCCGTCGGTATCTAGCCCGTGACCTGTGAAGATATTTTTAGGTCTACTGAAGTTGGCCGCGAGATGTTTGCGTCTCTACCGGCGGGGAGTGACGCCTCGCTGCGTACAGTTCTGAGTCCACCAGGACACAGGTCGGCGAGAGAAAGATCCAGATGTGCGGGGGGATGCTCAGCGAGGCTGCCAAAAGGATTCGAGACCACAAAGTAATCGACGGCTCATCTATTGTTGGAAAGTCATATATATTGATGTTCAAAAACACAAGCCTTTTGAAAGCACTCCCAGTCTGCACGAGAGAGGCACCATTTTGGAGACATCGGAAGGGGCGAGGACATGGCTTTACTAGTATGGGATAATGGTCATTCCCCGAATAGAATCGGCCACCTCCCATGAGAGTCGAGGGCGCCTGTGGACTGCAGAGTGATAGGTCAATAGCAGATCAAGGTTCCCGTCTGAGAATGGAATGTGTTGGTTCTCCGTGTTAATATATTTAAAGTTGTTGCCATCTATACGAGTTACGAGAGAATCACCGCGACGATTTATGTGGAATCTCCCCACAGACAATGCCCGCCCAATTCATGTTTCCAAGGAGAAAAAAAAATGGACGGGGAAGCTGGCGGATAAGATCCTCAAGATCTTGGAGAGGTATGTCGTCATTTGGAGGTAGTAGATTATTGAGCAGACAGTGTAAGTCTTGTGCAGATGGATACGACCTGCTACAGCCTGCAAGGATGGTTGCAGAGGCGATGACAGTTAAGGAGATCGACGATGGTAAAGGCCACAACCACCACTAACTCACCACCTGCTTGGACGGTGGTGAGTGGCAGTATAAAAACTGTCGGGCAAGACACCTTCCTGCACTATCATTGTGTCTTGTAAACAGATCATTTTATGGGTCAAACTCGTTGATGAGAAGGATAGTTCTCACAATTTGCACATATTTTCCCCCCCCTCCCACGAATATTCCATTGATGGAATTGAATGATGTAATTTCGTGCGTGAAGTTGATGCTGAAGCCTTACGGCTTGGAGACGCTGCGCTATTTGAAAGCACAGCATCTTTTTTCTGTGTTGTAGAAGATGGTGAAAAATACTGATTCTGTACATTCCAGATGTCGTTGGCGCTGCTACATCGCGGTGAATCGGGGTTCTCATTACGAGGACCCGCGTGGGCAGTATTAGATACGTATGTCCCCACCAAAAGATGCCGATTTACTGACGAGATTTACACTTCTAGGTTAGTTATAAAAAGCCCCGGACGAGGGTCTTGAAGATTGCTTATCAGCATGCCACAACTGCTTGTGTGGCCATACGTTGTATGACACCTTCGCCATCAGCGTTTGTTGTAGAGCTGTGTGCTAGCCGTTTCCATGGGTGGTAACAGGTGCCAGTGATATCGGACGTCACGGCAGTACCCCACACCTATCAGTAGGTGTATCTGTACGAAAAGTCCATCCCCTCCGGCATCCCCTCCTTGATATTTAGCCGGAGGACGCCAACTGGTCTAAGGACTCATTGGAACTCCGAGGTCGCTTCTGAGACCTTTAATTAGGATGGCTTTTGGGAGCCTCATAGCAGGAGGGAGGTCCAACTATTGCCATATTTCCCGCGAGCGGCATGCATACCACGAGAGGGGGTTGGAGGCTCATTATGTGAGAGGAGTCAGCAGACTCCACGAGTCGCAGGTCATAGCGAGGAACTTATTCTTCACTTGGATGGAAGGATTAGGTAGAAGAGAATGTGGTGGTGTAGCTGCAGCAGGATGATAGGAGTCCTAGGTGAAAGAAGCAGCAGCCATCGCGGATGCGTAGGTCCTGCTTACTCCCCCGCCTTGTCGTGTCCTGCGGGAAAGTTCTCTTCTGGCGCCCGCAAGGACTGATAAATTGGGAGTTGGCCAAAATAAAGGATGTCTTCTTCTAATTTAAGTCCCACATTGTCGGGAACTCGGTGGGTGATCAGCACGGCAGTGGAAGCCAGTAGGGATGTTGACGTTACAGTCAGCTGTTGCATGGGAACCCAACGCCGAGCATCGACCACAGCGAAGGAGGGGGATTTACAAAAATTTTTTGCCCGTGCCCAAAGCTTGTAGCACTCATAGCACTGCATAGGGCGGTCGATAAAGGCTTTTATCTTTAGTGACTGGCGGAACCGATCCTGGATGGAATCGGTGTCTGAGACTTGATCCGTAGAAAGATATAATGATCATGTTTTTGCTTCCTCCTGAACGTATAAACCTGATTGGAACTTGTTTCCGGGCACATGTTTAGTATTCTGCCTCCAAAACTCAAAGGAGGTCGTAGTTGTAGATACGCCTTTGCTGGTATTGAATTTTGGAGAGGGTTGATGGTATCAAAAAGCTGTCTTCGTGATGGGCATGTGGAAGAGCATCCGAGCCTGAGTAAGGTCCTCGGCTCGGATTAGAACCCCCTGGCCATACCGGTTTCAGTGGCCTTCCGGGATCATTCCAATTTCCTTTCTCAAATACCGCACCGACTAGGAAAAAGTTGCCACCACCTTTCCTTATTAAGACGCCACGTACCAGTAGGGGTAGGGCTGTGGCGGGACAGGTGGAGTAGATGTTATAGTTTCCATCAAAAGGTTGGGGAGTAGTAATCAAGGGCCGTCTCCAACATTTACAGAGCGAATGAGTTCGGCTCTGTAATGTCTCGCTCAATTTCCATCTTTGTGGCTTCCTCAAAGCAGAGGAAGCATCATCTGCTGCCAGCAAAATTTATGTAGCCCTATTGTCGTCCATTTTCATCATAATAAGTCGATGCGCGAACCACACCATAAACCTTGAAAAGATCCTGTATGCCTCGTAAGTCAAGGCCTGGGACACGTTGGACAGAAGCAAGGTGCCAAGTAAAATCGTGCCCTAGGGCCAGCCGTCTCCTCAATCCCTGTCTGCGTCCCTTGTGATGCGGGACCCCGCCAGACCGCGGTGAGCTGAGGAGGAAGGGGCGGCTGCCGCTTCGTGCCACGTCGGGCCTGGAAAGGCGCAGAGGGCAATCGTGAGAGGGATCCAATAGGGAGATGTCGAGACAAGCGGAACGTCAGGGAGAGGGCAGGCCGGGGATCAATCTTTAGTTGTATACATAAACAAAATTACTTCACAGTTCCCCACGCCCCCATCACCACGGAGCCCACTGAGGGGAAGCTGTCTTGTGGGAAAGGACCTCACCCAACAGCTCCAGGGGTAGCAGGGAAGTATACGCTTCGGTTGCCTAGTTGTGTGGTGGCAGCCGCGGGACCGATGCGATGACCACCAGGCAACCTCCGCTTGGCCCTAACCAAACGCATGACCAAGCCGATTGATCAGCGGCGCCACACGGACCTTCCCGTCTTACCCCAACCCCCACTACAAAGAAGCGTGTTGCCACCGAAGGAACTACAACCAGCCCGCGGTGGACTTAAACTCCCAGAAGAGGGGCGCGCGGGGATATACGGGACGCCACGCACGGCAAAACGGTGGGCGGCGGAGCGTGAAGTTTAAAGGAAGAAGAAGCGTGTGAGACAGGAAGAGAAGGTCTCACGGGCTAAGGAATAGCCCTAAGAAAGGAGAGAAAGGGGGAGGAAGCATAAAGGGCGACATCACGGAAGGCTCCCCTCCCAGTGACAAGGGGGAGGGGAGCGCTTGGTCCACGAGGACTACGGCCACCGAACCCAACAATGGCAGGGCAGGCCGCCAGAGTAGGTTGTACCAAATTGGTCGCAAGCGGCTTAAATGTGATTGTTTCTTCGGGAGAAACAATAAGCATCGGAATCGCAAAATGGCCTCCACTGGAAATAAACCAATAATGAGTAGCAAGTCCAGTATTACAGTAGTCTTTGACCTATCCTTGCCGGGGCGGATCCCAGTTCTCTTGAAGCATATGCGCGTCCCGTCCCATGGTATCTATGTAGTCAATATCAATCAATATTGGGGGCATACGCGGGGGGCCGCGTCGCCCTCGCCCACCCTACGACGCCACTCCCGTGGGTCCAACACGCGCGCGTTCCCAGCAGGCTCCTTTCCCATACCAAGCAGCTATCAGACAAGAAACATACAACTGCCCCAGCAACGACGCCTGGCGGCGCCCCCTTGGCACTAACACACAGAGTGCCCCGATTGGTCACTTACAGATACAAAAACGATGTGAAGGATCGGTTTAAGCGGGTAGAGTTGGAAAATGCCTATTATAGCCCACGAAGTTGGACTGCTTGGACCGGGACCTATGCAGTAATTAGGCTACCGCGGTTTTCAGTTCCACGCGTGTGCTTGTTGCAATCCAATGATGTGAAACGTAATCATCCCAGGCGATAACCAATGAGTCGGCGAAGACAAGATTTAACAAACAAAGGCCATTGATTCGTTCTTCAAAGTTCCAATAATTAGTGTCAATGTTCACACCATAGGTGAGTGCTAAGACAGGGAATCACAAGCGACTGAAGAAGATCCGATCCCCTTTGTCCTCACTGCACAGGTACCGACAACGCCAAATAATCCCGCCTGAGTGAGTCCATAACACCGTGAGGCTCATCCAAGCCGACCCCCGGTAATTAAGACTTCTTGACCGTGAACCGCCCGTTCCATATGGAAATGCGCTACAAAAGGTTTTGTAATAACTCTCCAAAGATCTCAATTCCATAGTCCTCGCCACAGCATATAAAGACTGTATGCTTCATCTAATGTAAGTCTCTTTCCCAAACACATGACTTGGTCTATGAGCCAGGAGACCTCAAGTCCAAAGGCTTTGCCTCCTCGTGCCAGCGCCTCGAGTTCCATTACAAGGACCTCCAGGGCGACTCCAGGCCAAAGATTACTGCATACATCGGGGGCAAAAAAACAAGATCACGTGATCTGGTGTTGCCGACGGATGCCCACAATCACTTGGGATCTACAGCCTTAGTCCAATACCCCAGCCATAAAGCGTGAAAAGTGATGGGGCAAGGACGCACCTTTGCCTCACCCTGTATCACAGACTAGAAGCTAGATACACCTGCCCCCACCACTTACAAGAACTCTCTAAGTCCCAGAATAAAGAACCAGATTATCAGTTATACGTAGGTCCGCTGTCGCTGCAAATCAGCACGTGCGTAGTAAGGCCTGTCTTAACCATCGGTCCCACAGGCTAGGAGAGCTCCCAGGGATGTACGCTCCATATTAGGTGTTGCAATCTAACCGATCCCAGCTTAATTCGCTTTACCTGAGGTTGATGCCTTTGACGGTGCTGAATCCTCCTATAGGGATTCGGCACTGCCCGCCCTGGTTTGCTATTATTTGATCTAGATTTGTCTATAACGGGACATGCAGGGTAAGGAAGGTAACCTGACTCGAGTTGCCCTGGGGTTGAGATGACTACTGGATTTACTCCCTGGGGGACCGCAAAGGCAGGCAGGGGTGTTTTTTTTATTGTTTGGGAGACATTCCTCTGTCGACTGTCGCCATAGTTACTAAGCACATACCAAGGCCTCGCTGTTCCCGCTTGCGCCCACCACACCAAGGCCAGCTCAGGGGGTTGCCCCCGTGCTTAGCAATGTACTAAAAGAGGAGCTGACACCATGCCGAGTAACACATCGGGCTCGCAATTTTTATTCGGCGGAGAGGATTCTACCAAAGTTCTTGTCCAAGTCATCCAACAGATGGCGACGCCGCAGAGACACGAGAACGTGACCCACGGTGGCCGTTGGTGTGAACCGCGTATTCGCTAACTACAAGGGAGCGCGTTCCGGGTAGTCATTATGTTTGTGCAAGTCCGTGTCATGTAAGAAAACATTGAAATTAACAGGAAGACAAGGTATGATGTGAAACTGGATGTGTAAGAAATATAATAGCAGAAGTGGATGAGACTGTTAGATGTAAGAGAAAACGTAGTTTTGTAATAATCTGCTTGAACTAAAACCAGTTGCCAGATGTTAAAAAAAGGAGCCTATTTCTTTCCTTCACTCCTTTTAATTGGTGTGTGCAGTCTGACTTTCGATTCCATTTCTCTTCATGTTGTAAGTATACAGGATTGTTCAAATCTTGCAACAATGTATGGCTGAGAGAAAACACCTGCCGCATGAGTTACCTGACTCTCTCCCCCATTGCCACCTGGACCACTTCCCTTCCACCCTTGTCATTTCTTCCTCCTCTCGCCTCCACAACAACACCCTCCAACATCCTCCTCCACTCTCCCCACCACAGCCCACCTCCCTCCATCTTCCCATCTCTCCTCGCCTCCTCCTCCCCTCCTCTCCTACCCCTCTACACTCCACCCCTCCTCCTCCCTCCCTCCCTTCCTAATTACTCCTTTCCCCCCCAACCATCCCTTCATCCTCCTCCTCCCTGTCCCCCTCCTTTCCCACCCCACATACCCCACCTCCTTCCTCCACTCCTACCTCATCCTCCTCATCCTCTGTCCCATGTCACCCTTGTAAGACGTGGAGTCGGACAACTATCGACCAAAGAAGCAATCCCCATCACAACCTTAAACAGATATGAAATCCTTGCCGAAAGTCAGAAGGCAAAGGACGTTAAAACTATCGGGGAGCTCTATCATTTCAGTGTCAATTAGTGGAGTTATGTGGGTTCGTGATCCCCACCACACGAAAGAGGCACTGTATACAGGAGCGTTCCCTGGACAATACTGTAGCAAGATGCCTGCATGAAATACTAATCGACAGCTGACTGCATAAACCCTACAGATCCCAACCATCACGCGGGAACTAATGACGTGTAAAACAAACCAGAGCAGAGGGCTCCTTACTAAAATATCGCAATATGATGAATAATATAAAGTAAAATTAGTACGTAACATCATCAT